>SJYO01041852.1:677635-824729 GCA_006410555.1 Capra ibex | reverse complement strand
CTGAAAACCTGAGTCTCCCTCTCCCTCTCCCACCCTACTAAACCCTCTTACCCTTAAGATTGTACATATGACAGTACATTCTTAACTTAGCGGTCAGGTACAGACTGCATCCCACGTCGAACGAACCCCGACCACGTACCCCTACTGGGTCTCTCTACAACACCCCTCCCTCCACCCTCCCCCCAAGTACAAACCCTTGCGTACATTCTTAATTTCTAAAAATTTTTTATTTTATTTTATTTTATTTTTTTCTTTTCTTTTACTTTTTTTTTATTTCACATAAAACATCTTATACTCATAACGATGAGGACGAAAGAAAACCAGAGATAAACGTACCTTATAGAAAAAGGTCGGGAAGTGAAAGTCAGACATACGTAGGGAACAAAACTCTACCCAGAGAACATCCGTCGTATATATTCCCAGAACTAAAAACATAGGTAAGTTGGTCAGAAACGGAAAACCAACCCCGTAAGTTGGGTAAATGTAAATTCCATTAATATCTATTCATACTAGGACAACGGTAAATGTCATAACAAAACCCAAGCCCAAATATACGGGAAAAACACAAAGGACAGATCTCTGATGGGAAATCGTAAACGACCTCTCGACCAAACCACCACGACTTAAGAGAGTCGAAAACGAACAGACGTTTCGAAAACTAAAGAGGAAGCATAAACTTACTCTAGTAACGACCCATGTCAGTAGACCCGACATCCAATAAAAGAAAGTAGTAAAATTCATACAGAACGGTAAGGGAGGACCGGACTTCACAAAGATAACTTTCTAGACGTCAATAGGAATACCCTTAGGGGAACACACAAACAACGGAAGGGAACGACGAAAATCATAAACAAGAAACACAAACTAGAAACAATTAAACTAATTATACACAGAACCCCACAAAACGGAACCCAAATAGGACAAACCTTGAGAGACCCAAAGAACCTGAATCCACTAATAAAGAAAGGGGTAAAATCCCTTCAAAAGTTGATAATAGAGGAGTTCCTAAAAGAGTACCAGAAAGAACGTAATAAGTAATGTATAACTGAGAAAAAATAAAGAAAATCCAGGAACAATTTGGAACGTAGAAGAGTTAGGAACAGAGGTCCGATAAATAGACACTAAGGTAAAACTAAAGTTCTAAAACCTAGTAAAATTGATAGTAATAAACCTTAAGAAATAGTCCATCTAAGGGATAGATAAGGAGAAAACAAACCAAACCACCCGTAAATAGGGCAAGGAAATGGACGACCCATAAGGAAACAGAGAAGTAGAACAAATACAACGACACAAACCCCACCGGAAAGACATAAGACCCTTAAACACCTCAAAAGAAATAATACCTCAAAGGAGCGACACCCACCCTAACATAGTCACCGAACAGTTCCAAAGAACCAATCCCTTCGAACACAGCCACAAGACCACCCACCTCGACCTAAAGAAGAGAGACCTCTCGTTACTTCACAGGTCATTACTCAATACTCTACAGATACCAAACCTAATTGAAACTAGACGGACATATAACTTCGAGTCCCCACACAAGGACACAACGACCTCTTAAACGTACCATATTGAACGAGACCTTAAACAACCGGGAGCCCACCACGAACCAAAGTCACATCCATACCTCCGCAAACTACTCGAGGATAGTTAATTACAAGGGACCTAAGTCCTCAAGAGACTACAAGAGTCCTAAACCTGAATTCGGAGGACGAAGACCAAAAGTCAAAATAAAAATGTCATCGGAGTTCTGAAGAGGTAGATATGTCGTGACTACTATTTTAAAGATCCAATTTCTACTTTTCAAAGAGGTGTCACTCCCTGTGGGTCTCTCCAAGTGACTCAATGTACCTCTTCTCTTCTCCCTCCCCCATTAATCTCCATTGACCTTACTCTACTCCACCCTAATTTTCTCCTCTCTCGTTCGATCGGTCATTAGTGAAGGAACGCACACAAGGTGTCAGACCTGGCGAGTCTCTACAAGTACCTCAATATTTCCCTTCTCCTGTCCCTCCTTCATCTGTCTCCACCGGTCCTTCTATTTTCTTCCTTTACTTTTCCTCTCTTGTCTAGGTCGGTAATTGGTCAAGGGATTCACAAGAGGTGGCAGACCTTGTGTGTCTCTAAGTGTCTCAACCCATTTCTTCTCTTCCCTCTCCCCCCTCTGTCTCTGTTGGACCACCTCTTTTTCCTCTCAGGTTTCCTCCTCTCTCACCAGTTCGGTCATTAGAGCGAGAGTCCATTTTAATCCATGACTTCTTACCCAAAAATTTTCATGTTTTAACTGTTGTTTACGGTTTTTCGTTTCTAATTTTTAGATCTCATCTCCAACCTAAAAGTTTTTATGTTATAATTTCTTTTCTCCTTTTTCTTTTTTTTTTTTTTCAGTACTCTTAGTAATTTTTTGTTCTTGTTGTTGGTGTTTTTATTTATATATGCCGTAAACGAAATTTTTATCCCGGAAAAAAACTTTTAATTATCATCCAATATTTTTAATTATAATTTCCTCTTTATCTCCTGAATTTTAAAATTTTTAATTTTTTTCTCTTCTTTTTCCTTTCTTCTTTTTTGTTAGTTTGTTGTTGTAGTTGGTTTTTTTTTTTTTTTCTCTCTCTCTCTCTCTGTCACTCTTACCAACATTTTTATCATCTATATTTTTTTTTTCATCCAGCATTTTTTTCTTTTCTATATAGACCCTGAAAGAGACTACAACACCCGTCACACCCCAGTGAAGGTTACACTAAGGGAGACGAATCGAAGAAGACAAACGACCAGAGAAGTCACAGACTAAAGGCGGGTCTGTGTTCCCCACACCACCACCTGTGAAAAAAAAAAGAAAAATTCCGAGTGAACAAGTCAGTGTGACACCCTTCCATCCCTACGACATTTGTTTATCGTGACCGTACACGAGCGTCACAGAGTCGGTACGACCCGTACGGGTACGTGTACCGAATGTGGTGAGTCCGTGATGTAACGAGACGACCCTTGGCAGACTCTGGCCGGGATCTGACGTACGTGGAGCGGCCAGATTCGGTGAGTCCGAACCGAGAGCCCATCGGGAGTCTCCACGTCTAAACCAACCCGGACGCAAAACACGGGAAGGGTCATGACTCATCGAGTCCACAAACCGCTCGTTCCAGCGACACTGAATAGCGGAAAGGGCGGGACGGCGAGTCAAAAGACCCACATGGTGACCACGGGGAACAGTCCACCTACCACTTACAGGTCCTAGGGTTCTTCAGAATCGTTTCTTCGGACGAACGTCAAACCATCCATTTCAGAGAGACCACGACGTTAACGGGGGAAGGTCGGGAATTCCGAGACCGACGGACAGTGGTCTCCCCTACCAGACGTCGGTCGATAAAGACAAGGTAGGAAACAAGACACATACCAGGACCACCACAGAATACAATCTCGAAAAGTGCACCATTCATAAGGTGTCAGACCATACGATCGGGTTCAATCAAGCGAGACCAATGTGAGCCCCGTAAGGCCGGGTTAAGAATTTTTCATGACGTCGGGCACGGAGGGACGGGTTGGAGGTGAACGACCACCACCTACGTCCGTAGACGCGACGAAGAGGTGACCCCCTCAATGGTAACCCGAGCATTAGACAACCAAAATTTATAAATAAATAAAAAGAAGGGACAATACAACGGGAGACATGAAGGTTCCGAGTGGTGTCTGAGCCGTCGCTCTCACAAAGGACCACAAAATTTTTATCCCGGAAAAAAAAACTTTTAATTATCATCCAATATTTTTAATCATAATTTCCTCTTTATCTCCTGAATTTTAAAATTTTTAATTTTTTTTTTTCTTCTTTTTCCTTTCTTCTTTTTTGAAGAGAGAAAAATTCTGAGACAAGGGCCCTGTCCTGAGGGAAGGGTCCTACCTCGAGGGAGGGATGGAGGAAACAGACAAAAAAAAAACAGAATATATAAAAAGGGATGGACAAAACCTTCTGTTATTAGACGAAAAGACCCACGGACTACAGGAGACGGTCGTAAGACTTCAACAAAACATCTTAAATGAACCGTAACTTTACAAGAAAACTACTTAAACACCCACTCTTTCACCAGAGGGGTAGGATAAGGAGACGGTAGAATCCTGTCGGGGGTTTAACTACGAAAGTTTGGCACTACAAACTCTTCTGAGAACTCTCAAGGAACCCGACGTGGCTCTAGTTTAGTTAGTTAGGATTTCCTTTGGTTGGGACTTATAAGTAACCTTCCTGACTACTACTTCAAGGTTATAATACCGGGGGACTGTGTTTTTCGGTTGAGTAATCTTTTCTGGGACTAAGACCCTTTCTAACTACCGTTCTCCTCTTCCTCCACTGTCTTCTACTTTACCAATTTATCCTGGTGATTGAGTTATCGGTACTCAAACTCGTTTGTGACTCTCTATCACTTCCTACCCCTTCGAACCACACGACGTCAAGTACTGCGGTTTCTCAACCTGTGTTGACTTGTTGACTTGTTCACAAGTCTATAAACCCTTTTGACAAAATACATATAAAGACATTTCCACAAAAACCTACGTTCATAGTAAATTTTGGACCACCAAGTCGACTATCTCTTAGGCGGACGTTATGCTCTAGACCCAAGTTAGGGACCCAACCCTTCTAGGGGACCTCTTCCTCTATCGATGGGTGATGTCGTAAGACCGGACCTCTTGAGGTACCTGACATATCAGGTACCCCAGGGTCTCAACCTATACTGACTTACTGAAAGTGATCGTGAATTTAGTCACTTGAAACTCCTTTCGTCTAACAAAAGTATGGGGGTAATACCCCGAAGGGACAACTGAGTTATCACTTCTCAGGTGGACGGTTACATCCTCTACACCCAAGTTAAGGAACCAATTCTTCTAGGGAACCTCTTCCTCTACTGTTGGGTGAGGTCATAAAAAAGAACCTGTAAGGTACCTGTCTCCTTGGACCGTCCAATAGCAGGTACCTCAACGTTTACTTAGTGTGTCTCTAATCGTTGATTTGTTGGTTATAAGGTAAAATATATACGGTATAGAAGAAATGGGTAATTAGTAGGTATCTACCCAAAAATTCAACAAAGGAACAGAACCGATAATACTTGTCGCGAGAACACTTGTAACCCCCACATAGAAAAACTTAATACCAAAAAAAGGGTATATATACGAGTCCTCACTTAAACGATCTAGTAATCCATTGAGATAAGAATCAAAAAAATTCCTTTAAGGTAGGACAAGAAGTATCACTGAAGTGTTTAATTGTGAGAGTCATTGTTACATCCTCTCAAGGTAGAAGAGATGTAGGGGAGGTCGTACATAATAAACATCTGTAAAGTCACTACCGGTAAGATTGACCACACTCCACCATGGAGTAAAATCGAAACTAATCATAAAAAGATTATCACTACGACTTGTAGAAATGTACACGGAAAACCGGTAGAGATACAGAAGAAACCTCCTTATAGATAAATCCAGAAGACTGAAAAAAAAAAAAATTAAAAACGATGATAACTCAATATACTCGACAAACATACACTTTTTTATTAGAAATAAAAAACCGGTACGGTACACCATACACCCTAGAATCAAGGGACTGGTCCCTAATTTGGACGTAGGGACGTGATCTTGATACCTCAGAAAAAAAAAAAAAAAAAAGAATCACATATGAACAAATGTTGCAACACAATCAAAGACAACATGTTGTTACACTAAGTTGATATACATGTGTATACATGGGAGAGGGAATTCGGACGGAATATGGGAATGGTAGGGTGGGGAGATCCAGTAGTGTCTTGTACTTCGACTCGAGGGATGCGATAAGTCGTCGTATCTAAAAATAGAGATAAATCTTTATATGTCTTCTCTAATTATAAATTTAGTCACTTGAAACTCCTTTCGTCTTCCAAGAGGATTCCTATTCACCCGGAGTAAATTAGTCAGTTTTCAGAGTTGTCTGTTTTCAGAGTGGAGGAGAACGATCTTCCTTAAGACGGTCGTAAGACGAAAACCTGAGTTTGATCTTGAGAGGGACGTTGTAAAATAATAAAGACTAAGTCATCACTTGTGACTGATTATTTCTACTCATAATAAGTAAGAATCTACTCTTTTAACCGTGAAAACGGTTTATATAGTACTTAGTTGAACATTGGGTTCAGTCTAAAATGTTTCAAAAACTTAATTCAAAAATAAAAATAGGATGAAAAATTTCTTTGACTTTGATTCCGTGAAATTTTTATTCTGTGTGGTATGTCAAATCTTATGAGTGTTTTGTATAAACGGATAAGGTATCTCTTTTTGAAACGTTTTCGTTAACATTTGGTTTCGTAAATAGTGAAAATAAGACATAGAAGTAGTCTGAAACTAAAACGGGGAAAAGTGGAGAAAGTAGTTTTAACACAAGCCATTTTAACAAAAGAGATTTCAGACGGTTCTAATTTTATTTGACGATTCATAAACTTAATTCGTTAAGTTTTGATATGTAAAAAAATTTCAAAATAAAGTAAAAAAAGAAATCTCAAGGTACTGTTTCGAAGGAAATCAATTCGTTTTCTAAAGATGTTCCTTTTTTTTTTTTTTCTAAAGTTGTTCTTTCGACTCATATTAAAAGAATCCATTTTCTGAAGGGTCCATCTTGCTCACCATTTCTTAGGTGGACACTTACTTCCTCTACATGGGACCCGACCCTTCTAGGGGAAATCCTCCCGTACCGTTGAGTGAGACCATAACAACGGACCTCTTAGGGTACCTGTCTCCTCTGACTACAAGTCGTCAGGTATCCCAGTGCTTCTCAATCTGTACTGACTTCACTGAATCGTGTGTACGTGTGAGATCCATTTTCTGTCTTTTTGAGTTATTAGAAGTAGAATTAAAAGAATGTTTTATTTACACAATTTGTCATATAACTTAGACTATATACACTTTTTAAGATTTACTAAGGTTCATGATTGGTTCAGAAACTGACATAATTTGAAAGATAATCGTTAAAAGATGGAAGTATTAAAAGTGTCTAAAAGTTCAGTAGGGAACCACGGACCCGCGTAATCAGGGTCCCTAGAGAACACCTATGATTCTAGGAACCTACGAGTTCAGGGAATAGATTTCACCATCATAATGTCAGAAGGTAGAAACAAGGGACCAAGACTTGAAGTCCAAGATTGTTTAACCAGGTGTCAACTAACTTAGATTTATATACTTAGAACACATATGTCTCACGATTGACATAAACGGTGATAAAATATTCATTTTCTCTCTCTACCTCCCTCCCTCCTTCCTCGAATCTGTTTAAAGAAGTCTGGTCGTTGACACAAGTTGTAATTTCTACATAATTATTAAGAAATCTTGTAAAAGAAGGGTGGGGGGTTCCCTGGTTGCAATTGAGTCTCAATAATCAGTAATTGTCATTGTAAAGGTTTCTCTTTCATTATGAATAAGAAGATATTCAAATCAGTTTACTTTCGATTTAACGATTTCATTTTACAGACTGGGTCCTGTGTACCATGGTAAATCTTTGTTGTAACACGAACTTGTACCGAGAACCCGAATTATTCACCAAACTAACTAATTCTTTCTCTTGATATGTGTTTATTTAACGTAAGGAACGTATGTATAGACAAACATGATTATTACTTCTCAGTCTATCTTTTTAATTCCTCAGTTAGGGTAACTGGTAGTGTTTTCTTTTTCTTATTTTATGAATCCTTATTTAGATGGATTCCTCTGTTTTCTCGACATATATATTTTCATATTCTGTGACCTACTTTAGTTTCTACTGTATTTGTCTACCTCTCTTTAAAGTACGAGAACCCAACCTTCTTAGTTATAATACTTTTACTAATATGATGGTTTACATTGGATGTCTAAGTTATGTTAGGGATATTTTAATGGTTACCGTAAAAAAGTGTCTTCATCTTTTTTTAAAAGTGTTAAGTATGCCTTTGTTTTTTTGGGCTTATCAGTTTGTTAGAACTCTTTCTTCTTACCTCGATCT
The DNA here is from genome assembly GCA_006410555.1 of Capra ibex. Classification (NCBI taxonomy): domain Eukaryota; kingdom Metazoa; phylum Chordata; class Mammalia; order Artiodactyla; family Bovidae; genus Capra; species Capra ibex. The sequence continues at coordinate 816,754 of SJYO01041852.1, read as the reverse complement.
CCTTAGTCGAAGGACTGAAGTCTGTTATGATGTCTCGATGTCGGTAGTCCTATACTGTTACCATGTTTTTGTCTTTATATTTGGTTAGCTCGTTCTTTCTTTCAGGTCTCTATTTGGGTATGTGGATACCCGTGGAATAGAAACTGTTTCCTCCGTTCTGATATTGTACCACTTTTCTTCCAGAGAAGTTATTCACCACGACCCCTTTGACCTGTCGATAAATACTCTCTTACTTTAATCTTGTGAAGGATTATAGTATGTGTTTCTATTTAAGTTTACCTGATTTCTGTATTTAAATTCTGGTCTTTGATGTTTTAAGAATCTCCTTTAGTATCCGTCTTGTGAGGTACTGTATTTAGTGTCTTTCTAGGAGATACTGGGTGGAGGATCTCATTACCTTTATTTTCGTTTTTGTTCGTTCACTCCGGTTAATATGAATTTTCGAAAACGTGTCGTTTCCTTTGATGTTTGTTCCACTTTTCTGTTGGGAGTCTTACCCTCTTTTATTATCGTCTATTTCGTTGGTTGTTTTCTAATTAAAGTTTTATACGTTCGTCGAGTATGTTGAGTTATGGTCTTTTTATTTACTGAGTCAGTTTTTCATCCGTTTACTGGATTTGTCTGTAAAGAGGTTTCATCTGTATGTTTACCGATTGTTTGTGTACTTTTTCACAAGTTGTAGTGAGTAATAATCTCTTTACGTTTAGTTTTGATGTCACTCTATAGTGGAGTGTAGCCCGTCTTACCGATAGTAGTTTTTTAAGTGTTTGTTATTTACGACCTTTCCCACATCTCTTTTCCCTCGTGAAAACCTAACAGTAACCCTTACATTTAACTGTGTCGGTGATACCTTCTAACATACCTCTAAGGAATTTTTTTGACTTTCATCTTGATGGTTACTGGGTCGTTAGGGTGATGAACCGTATACGGAACTCCATTGGTTTTGACTTTTTCTGTGTACACGAGGTTACAAGTAACTTTGTAATAAATGTTGTCGATCCTGTACCTTCGTTCGATCTACAGGTAGTAGTCTACTTACTATTTCTCTGACGCCATGTATATATATTGTCTTATAGTGAGTCTGTAATTTTTTTATTTAGTAAACACCACCTATTTGGATGTCAGATAATATGTCTCACTTTATTCAGTCTTTCTCTTTTTGCTTATAACATATAATTGTTTATACATACCTTAGATCCCAGAAGGGTCTACTGAATCACCATTTCTTATGTGGACGGTTACGTCCTCTGAACCTAAGTTATGGACGCAACCCTTCTAGGGGACTTCATCTTTTACCGTAGAGCGAAGTCATAAGAACGGCCCTCTTAGGGTACCTGTCTCCTCGGACCGTCCGATGTTAGGTATCCCAGTGTTTCTGTAATAATTCACTGACTCGTGTGTGCGTGTACCTTAGATCTTTCTATTATGACTACTTGGATAAATGTCCTCTTATTACCTTTGTGTCTGTATCTCTTGTCTAAATACTTGTATCCGATCCCCTCCTTCCTCTCCCATCCTACTTACCTCTCTCATTTACTTTTGTATAAGTGATGGTACACATTTTATCTATTGGTTACCCTTAAACGACATACTGAGTCCCTTGAGTTTGACCCTGAGTCATTGTTGGATCTCCCAACTCTTCTCCACCTTCCTCCCTCCTTCCAATTTTTCCATCCCCTGTGTACATATGGATACCGACTGAGTACGACTACATACTGTCTCCGGTTGTGTTATAACACTTCGTTAAAAGGAAGTTAATTTTTATTCAAATCTTTTTTTCTTTCTCCTGACGATACGTACCTAGGGATAAAAGATCCAGTGGAAAAACCAGTGTCGTGACAGTACCACGGAAACATTGAGTCACTTCAATACTCGGTATCTCTATAGTTCCCTTGTAAAGTACCTTCCTACCCTTTCCCGTGTCATTCCTTGTCTTTACCATTCTTGGATTGTCTTCGTCTTCTCTAATTCTTCTCCAAACTTCTTAAGTGTTTTCTTGACATATTTTTACCACAGTTACTAGACCTATCGGTGTTACCACACCAGTGAGTGAATCTCGGTCCTTGCAACGTCATACTTCAATTCACCCTGAATCCTTCATAATAACACTTGTTTCGTTAACCTACACCACCCTAAGGTCAAATCGATAAATTTTAGGATTTTCGACTACAACAATTTTACGACGTAAGTTATACAGTCGTTTAAACCTTTTTAGTAGTCACCAGTGTCTTCTCCTTTTAAAGTCAAAAGTAAGGTTAGGGTTTTATCCCGTTATGTTTTTATTACAAGTTCGATGGTGTATTAACGTGAGTAAAGTTTACGATTATTCCAATACGAGATTCAGGAAGTTAGATCCGAAGTTGTCACACACTTGGTTCTTTAAGGTCTATATGTTCCACACAAATCTTTTCCGTCTCCTTGGTCTCTAGTTTAACGGTTGTAAACAGCCTAGGCCCTCTTTCGTTCCCTTAAGGTCTTTTTTTGTAGATGAGGACGAAGTGACTGATACGATTTCTGAGACTGACATACCTAGTGTTCTTTGACATCTTTTAAGAATGTCATTACCTTTATGAATAGAGGACTCTTTAAATATAAGTTCAATTCTTCGTTGGCAATCTTGACCTGTACCTTGTTGTCTGACCAAGTTTTAATCCTTTCCTCATACAGTTTCGACATATAACAGTGGAACGAATAAATTGAAAACACGGTTCGACCTACTTAGTGTTCGATCTTAGTTCTAACGACCTTCTTTATAGTTGTCGGAGTTTATACGTCTACTACGGTGAGATTAACGTCTTTCACTTCTCCTTGATTTCTTACAGAACTACTCCCACTTTCTTCTCCCACTCTATTTACCGAATTTAGAGTTGTAATTTTTTAGATTATAGTACCGTAAGGTCAGGGTAGTAAAGTGTCTTTTATCTTCCCCTTTTTCACCTTCATCAAAGTCTGAAACAAAAGAGTCCTAGGTTTTAGTGACGTCTGTAACTGACATCGGTACTTTAATTTTATGTGGACGAACAACCTTCCTTACGATACTGTTTGGATCTGTCGTAAAATTTTTCGTCACTGTAGAAAGAGACAGAGAGTCCTGGCCACGTGACCCTGCTGGGACTCCCTACCCTATCCCTCCCTATACCCTCCCCCCAAAACACTTACATACCGTTTTCGACGATATTATAACATTTCATTAATCGGAGGTTAATTTTATCTATTTAATTAAATGTTTTTTCTTTTTTCGTCTCTATAGAGAAACGACTATTTCCAGACATACCAGTTTGGATACCAAAAAGGTCATTAGTACATACCTACACTCTCGACCTGGTATTTCTTCTGGCTCACGACTTCTTAACTACGAAAACTTAACACCACGACCTCTTCTGAGAACTCTCAGAGAACCTGGCTTTCCTCTAGTTTGGTCAGTTAGAGTTTCCTTTAGTTGGAACTTATAAGGAACATTCCTGACTACGACTCCGACTTCGAGGTTATGAAACCGGTGGACTACGCTTCTCGGTTGAGTAACCTTTTCTGACACTACGACTCTTTCTGACTTCTGTTTTTCTCTTCTCCCACCGTCTCCTACTCTACCAATCTATCGTAGTGATTGAGTCGTCTGTAATTAACTCGTTTGAGACTATCTATTACTGTCTGTCCCTTCGGACCGTTCGATATCAGGTACCCCAGTCCTTCTCAACCTGTACTGAGTCCCTGACTTATTGTTGTAGGAGATCCATTAAGATTGGGTAGGTTCCGTTACCTCAAACTTTGACCAGAACCGTAATTTCAATCAGAACTAAAAAGAAGATGTACAGACACACTGAAACTCGATTAATTAATCGAAGACACTCGAATGTAAACAGGTGGACACCGTGTTCCTATAGTTATAAGAGTAGAAAGAAACGATGGGTAAGAGGGTCGGGACGATGGTGTCGAAGTCTAGTTGGGGGAAAGTAAAGAGAGTCACGAAAGACTTGAACAGAAAGATGAGGTGAAAAATGGTGAGATTAAAAAGAGGTAAGAAGAGGTCCCTAATAAAAAGAAATTAATTTTTTCATTTAGAATTTCCTCTAGTCAGACGGATGTAATTTCGGTACCTCTTTAAAGGTGACCAAATTACTATTCTTGAAGTGTGACGTCACGAATGAAGGACAGAAGTAAGGGGTTAGAATTGAGTCCGGACGACCTACCTCGTCTGGAGAGAGGTAGAGAAGAAAGGGATTTCGGGAGAGGACGACTCGGAACGGAGTGTCAGGTGTAGGATAATAAAGTGGTTGTATGGTTCAACAAAACTAAGGAGTCATGAAAACGTGTACAGACGTAAAATATGAAGCCTATGAGAATCAGTAGAGACGGTCCAGGAGGGACGGGTACAGGTGTGTGTGTGTGTGTGTGTGTGTGTGTGTGTTGACCGTTTGAGAAGTAGGTTTAGTCAGTTCACAGGGGAAAAAATGGACTGGTGTTGGAGAAAAAAGGGAAAAGTAATAACAGCGACTTGTAAAAAATCGGATGAAGACAATTTCGTCTAAAGGACCAAATAACGACGAAAAAAGTGTATATGAACAAAAAGAATAACATAACACTAGTGAACATCGGTTACCAACAAAATAAATAGAAATAAAATATATAATTTACATAAGTAAAAATGTCATATAGGAGCAACCAATACAAAAAATTTATATAGTGATACGTGTACCGGTAGGGGTTTTAAGTTATAAAATATCTGATAATGAGGTAAATTTCAATAATGTTACATTACGTTTATAATAGGACACGTTATGTTATACAGGAACACAAATAAAATATACATCTTGAAAAACAGGGAATTAAGGTATAGAGATAGAATGGGGAAGGGTGAAGGAAGAGGGGTGATCAAACAAGACAGATGTACACTCAGACAAAGACAAAACATTATATAAACAAAATAAAAAATCTAATGTGTACATTGTACACAGAAGTCGACAGACTGAATAAAGTGATTCGTATTATGAGAGATGCAGGTAGAAGTAACGTTTATCGTTTTATAGTAAAAAATTTACTGACTGATCGTAAGGTAACATATACATATGTGTGTGTGTGTGTGTGTATATATATATATATATACATGTGTGTGTGTGTGTGTTATACAACTACCCGTGAATCTAACTAACCACTACCTTGTAAACCAACCGAGTCCGACCCCACATATGACAGTGTCCTACGGTCAGTCGGTGAATGTACCAAAGTTGGACGGGAGAGACGAAACGGGGCCTTCTTTTGTTCACTTAGACACGAGGATTATTCGTCTCACGTCTAAAAGGTGTCGGTAAAACAATCAAGGTGGTTGGGAGGCTGGTTGGTTTCCCTAAATAACAAGGCCACAACCTGTGGTCGTACACACCGAACTTGGTAAGTGAGGGGACACTCCTCAAAGTGGGTACACTAGGGGAAAAAGTAGACCCAGAGAAGGGTCCCCGTGTCCAGGAGTATGCTAACTAAGAGAAGGAAAGGATGGGTTAATAAACACATAGAATTAATATCGGAACCAACGTGTCCTCAGAAAAACGGTCAGAGATCAATCGAAAGTCACTCTTAACGAGATGTAATTATAAGAACTACACTAGTAACTCCTTCCACTCAAGGAGTAGAAGGTGATAGAACTAAGGACAAAGAAGAGGATACAAGAAAGACTCGTAATAGGTACAACTATGTATATCAAGACAAGTAAGTAAAGTTGACAACTTATCATAAGATGACACACTTTTATGGTATTGAATGAATAGATAATAGGTTAACTACTTATAAATTGATCAAAGGTCAAAAAGAGAGAATTTTTGTTACAAAATTACTTCTAAGAACGGTACATAAAGAGATACGTATACACGGATCTCCACTTTAAAGACCCAACTTTTAAACTCGTAGAACATTTACACTATACTGGTTTAATGAAAACACTAGTTATACTAGTTCAATAAAAAGTTTTACTGACATGACAATGTGTTAGTACTTGTATGTCTTATACATACATATAAGTTGAAGAAGTACTATACATATATACAAGGACAAGAAGTGTAGAAGTTGACCGTAAAAGTATAAATTTATTTTATGGTTAGACTACTCATACTTTATTAAATAAATATATAGGAACTGAACATTACTACCTTCTAGTGTCAAAATATCGGTTAAAACAAAATGATCGGATACTTAAAATATACTACAGAAGATGACGAAAAAATAAGCTTTCTTGTTTTATAAAACCTACAATTAGAAAAACGACCTGTATCCAAAAAGAGTTCTATACTAAACAGAAACTAACATCATAGAAATCTTCACATCTTTAAATAGTAAAACTACATTTAACTTAGTTTAAGAGAATTACGAAAAAAAAAGAAAAATATAGAATAAATTCTTTCGGAAGAGATACGACTTTATTATTACTAAAAGAAATTATAAAATAGTTTATGACTTTTGACAATGAAAAAGTGTAAATCCGAAAATCAAGTATACTTTAATTGAATACATATGATACTCTCTCCTTAAATTAAAATGACAGGGTTATAGGGTCGTGATCCATAACTTATCTGATAGAAAGGAAGGACCTAAACATTACTATGAAGATATTATATAATTCACGGAAGTATATTTATTCAGAGTAAGAATCGAAAGTCAACGTAATGAAATCATAAGTTTAAGTCGTAGTTAAACAGTGTAAAATATAAAAAGGTCGAAGTAGAGTTCAGAAGTATAGACGATTCTATTTAGGTATACAAGAAGTAAGGAGTTTTAAAATCCAAATGAAAATTGGGTAATGACTATGTACTCTTCAAAAGTTAGTCAAACATTTATAAGTGTACAATCCCTTTAATTTTACCTCCTTCAGAATAAGTCCGAAGTCTCTTTTATTTAGATTTGTCCGAAGACTGGAACGGAAACTGGACGGGCCTGTGACGGGATCGATGTACGGATAAAAACTCACATGGTTAACAATGGTCATTCGACTCACCGTGATATGTACTCTATCCGTCACTTGGAATGTTAAGAGAACTCGGAGACCTCTAGACCGGTTAGGGGGTCCCAGACCTTTTATAGTAGTGAGTGTGTTATTTTTTTTCTAGTAACATTTTGTTAATTACATTTTACTCTCGACGTCTCGACGTAAGATGACCCCTTTGTTACCTTTGTCACTGTCTGAAATCAAAACCCCCGAGTTTTTAGTGACGTCTACCACTGCCGTCGGTACTTTAATTTTCTGTGAACGAGAAACCTTCTTTTCGATCCTGGTTGGATCTGTCATTAAATTTTTCGTCTGTAATAAAACAGTTGTTTCCAGTAAATCAGTTTCGATACCAAAAAGGTCATCAGTATATACCTACACTTTCAACCTGATATTTCTTTTGACTTGCGACTTCTTAACTACGAAAACTTGCAACCTCAACCTCTTCTGAGAATTCTCAGGGAACCTGACGTTCCTCTAGGTTGGTCAGGTAGGATTTCCTTTAGTTAGAACTTATAAGTAACCTTCCTGACTACAATTACGACTTTGAGGTTATGAAACCGGTGGACTACATTTCTTGACTGAGTAACCTTTTATGGGACCACGACCCTTTCTAACTTTCGTCCTCTTCTTCTTTTGCTGTCTACTACTTTACCAACCTACTGTAGTGGCTGAGATACCTACACTCACACTCATTCGGGACCCTCAACCACTACCTGTCCCTTCGGACCGTAAGACGTCAGGTACCCAATCGTTTGTCATCCTGTACTACTGCTAACTTGACTGTACTCTCGACGTAAAAACGAATGTTTGATAGTCAAGCACCGGGCTCTAATATTCGTTCTTAGGAGATTTGACGTTATAATTTAGAGAAAGTTACACCACCTACGTGACGGGTCCTAGAGAAGGGTTGACCCTGGGGTCTAACGACAATGTACCCTGAAGGGTTGTAAAAATAAAAGAAGTATTAAGACCTCCGACCCTTCACACCGTAGTCCCACGGTCGTATCATCCTAAGAAGAACCCTTTGACAAGAACCGAAAGTCTTATGACAGAAGACCGATATAGAAGTATACTATCTCTCTCGAGACCACAGAGAAGAAGGTTAGTACCCCGAAGATGAGAGTCCTGGAGTAGACTTACATTAATGGGGAGTTTACGGAAAGTAGGATTGTGGTGCTGTGACGTCCCACTCCGGAAGTTGTCTACTTAAACCCCCTCTTGTGTTCATCAGGTAATGTCATGAATTTGTATAAACAGTTCATTTTCACTTAATTTGACACTTACCATCATTACTGTTTAAAATTGTACAAGGATATTTATCCAGTTTGTTTAACCAGTTTACAACAATCAAGTCTGCCATTTCTTAGACGGACATTACGTTCTCTGGAGCCAAACTAGGGACCCAAACATTCCAGGGGACCTTTTTCCCTATTTGACCAACAAAGAAATAGGTAAGTAGACAGCTACCTGTAGATCCAACGAAGGTACAGGATCGATAACATTTATCGAGGTTACTCGTAACTCCAAGTCAATTCGAGTCAGAGAGTCAGTACATGTTTAGAAACGTTAGTTTACCTGACGTCGTATGATCCGAAGAGACAGGTAGTGGTTGAGGGTCTCGAACGAGTTTGAGTATAGATAGCTCAGCCACAACGACAGGTTGGTAGAGTAGGAGACAACGGGAGAAGATAAGGACGGATACGGTGGAAGAGGAAGACAGAAGTTAGAAAAACTCGTACTCCCAGAAAAGGTCACTCTGTCAAGAAGCAAAGTCTACCAGTTTCATAACCTCAAAGTCGAAGTCACAGTCGGGGAGACTACTTATAAGTCGTGACTAAAGGAAATCCTATCTAACCAACCTAGAGGAAAGTCAGGTTCCCTAAGAGTTCTCAGAAGAGGTTGTGGTGTCAAGTTTTCGTAGTTAAGAACCCACGAGTCGAAAGAAATACCAGGTTGAGAGTGTGGGTATGTACTGATGTACCAGAAATAGTCAAAACCAAAGGAGTCCCATATACGGATCTTCACCATTACGACCCAGTAGACCGTCAAAATACAGATCCAAAATTTCTTTAGAGGTATATCGGAAGGCATCACCGACATAGTTAAATATAAGGATGGTCCTCACGTTCTCTCAAGGAAAAAGAGGTGTGGAAGAGTTCGTGCACAACAAACATCTAAAAAAACTAATACCAGTAAGACTGGTTAAGTCTCCAGGTTTCTTATCGTTCTTCTCTATTCTTTCGGAAGAAGTCGCTAGTTACGTTTCTTTATCTCCTTTTGTCATCTTACCCTTTCTGATCTCTAAAGAAGTTCTTTTAATCTCTATAGTTCCCTTATAAAGTGCGTTTCTACCCGAGTTATTTCCTGTCTTTACCATACCTGGATTGTCTTCGTCTTCCATAATTCTTCTCTACCGTTCTTATGTGCCTTCTTGACATGTTTTTCTAGAAGTGTTGGGTCTATTAGTACTATCACACTAGTGAGTAAATCTCGGTCTGTAGGACCTTACACTTCAGTTCACCCTGAATCTTTCGTAGTGATGCTTGTTTCGATCACCTCCACTACCTTAAGGTCAACTCGACAAAGTTTAGGACTTTCTACTACGACACTTTCACGACGTGAGTTATACGGTCGTTATAGCCTTTTGAGTCGTCACCGGTGTCCTGACCTTTCCAGTCAAAAGTAAAGTTAGGGTTTCTTTCCGTTACGATTTCTTACGAGTTTGATGCCGTGTTAACGTGAGTAGAGTGTACGATCATTTCATTACGAGTTTTAAGAGGTTCAGTCCTAAGTCGTTATGCACTTGGTACTTGAAGGACTATAAGTTCGACCAAAATCTTTTCCGTCGCCTTAGTCTCTAGTTTAACGGTTGTAGGTGACCTAGTACCTTTTTCGTTCTCTCAAGGTCTTTTTGTAGATAAAAGTGAAATAACTGATACGGTTTCGGAAACTGACACACCTAGTGTTATTTCACACCTTTTAAGACTTTCTCTACCCTTATGGTCTGGTGGACTAGACGGAGAACTCTTTAGACATACGTTCAGTCCTTCGTCGTCAATCTTGACCTGTACCTTGTTGTATGACCAAGGTTTATCTTTTTCCTCACGCAGTTCTAACATATAACAGTGGGACGAGTAAATTAAATATACGTCTCACGACGACGACGATTCAACGAAGTCAGCACAGTTGAGACACGCTGGGGTATCTACCGTTGGGTACTCCGAGGTGGCAAGGACCCTAAGAGGTCCGTTCTTGTGACCTCACCCAACGGTAAAAGAAGAGGTTACGTACTTTCATTTGTCACTTTCACTTCAACGAGTCAGTACAAACTGAGAATCGCTGGGGTACCTGACGTCGGATGGTCCGAGGAGGCAGGTACCCTGAAAGGTCCGATCTCATGACCTCACCTCACAGTAACGGAAAAGGCATATACGTCTCATGTAGTACTCTTTGCGAACTGACCTTCTTTGTGTTCGACCTAAGTTCTAGCAGCCCTCTTTATAGTTCTTGGAGTCTATACGTCTACTGTGGTGGGAATACCGTCTTTCACTTCTCCTTGATTTTTCGGAGAACTACTTTCACTTTCTCCTCTCACTTTTTTAACCGAATTTCGAGTTGTAAGTCTTTCACTTCTAGTACCGTAGACCAGGGTAGTGAAGTACCTTTTATCTACTCCTTTGTCACCTTTGTCACACTCTGATGAAAGAACCCGAGGTTTTAGTGACGTCCACCACTGACGTCGGTACTTTAATTTTCTACGAATGAGGAACCCTCTTTTCAATACTGGTTGGATCTATCGTATAAGTTTTCGTCTCTGTAATGAAACGGCTGATTCCAGGTAGATCAGTTCCGATACCAAAAAGGATACCAGTACATACCTACACTCTCAACCTAACACTTCTTCCAACTCGCCACTTCTTAACTACGAAAACTTGACACCACAACCTCTTCTGAGATCTCTCAGGAAACCTGACGTTCCTCTAGGTTGGTCAGGTAAGACTTCCTCTAGTCGGGACCCTAAAGAAACCTTCCTTACTACGACTTCGACTTTGCGGACATGAAACCGGTGGAGTACGCTTCTCAACTGAGTAACCTTTTCTGAGACTACGACCCTCCCTAACCCCATCCTCCTTTCCCCTGCTGTCTCCTACTTTACCGACCTACCGTAGTGACTGAGTTATCTGCATTCAGACTCACTTGAGACCCTCAACTACTACCTGTCCCTCCGGACCGTACGACACTAAGCCCCAGCGTTTCTCAGCCTGTACTGACTCTTTGACTTGACATGACTTGACTTGACTAAGACTGGTTACTAGCCCAAAGAGGACACTTTGGACATACGTCCTGTCCTTCGTTCTTAATATTGGCCTGTACTTTAGTGTCTGACCAAGGTTTAACCATTTCTGAGATACATATGACAGTGAAACGAATAAATTGACTATACGTCTCATGTAGTAACCTTTACGGTCCGAACTACTTCGTGTTCGACCTCAGTTCTAACGGTCCTCTTTATAGTTATCGGAGTTTATAAGACTACTGGTATAAGAATATAGTCTTTCTCTTCTCTTTGATTTCTCGGAGAACTACTTGCACTTTCTCTTCACAGTTTTTCGACCAAATTTTGAGTTGTAAGTTTTTTACTTCTAGTATCGTAGGTCAGGGTAGTGAAGTACCGTTTATCTAACCCTTTGTTACCTTTGTCACTCTTTGAAATGAACAGAACCCGAGGTTTTAGTAACGTTTACCACTGAAGTCGGTCCTTTAAATTTCTACGAACGAGGAACCTTTTTAATACTGTTTGGATGTGTCGTATAATTTTTCGTCTCTGTAGTGAAACGACTCTTTCCAGGTATATCCGTTTTGATACCGAAAAGGTCATCAGTATATACCTACACTCTCGACCTGGTGTTTCTTTCGACTCGTGGTTTCTTAAATACGAGAACTTGACACCACAACCTCTTCTGAGAACTCTCAGGGAACCTGAAGTTCTAGTTTAGGCAATTAGGATTTCCTTTAGGTAGGATTTATAAGTAACCTTCCTGACTACGACTTCGACTTCGAAGTTATGAAACGAGTGGACTACACTTCTTGACTGAGTTACCTTTTCTGAGAATACGACCCTTTCTACCTTCCGTCTTCCTCTTCCCCTGTTGTCTTCTGTTCTACCGACCTATCTTATTGGTTGAGTTACCCGTACTCAAACTTATTCGAAACCCTCTACCACTTCCTACCCGTTCGGACTGTAAAACGTCAGGTACCCCAGTGTTTCTCAGTCTGCATTGACTCGCCGACTTGTGGTTTAAGACTGACTATACTCCACTGGAATAACGTCAAAACTAAACGAACAGAGATTATTACTCACTACAACTCTTAAAAAAGTCCACAAAAAAACGGTAGATATATAAAACCTCTTTACAGACAAATCTAGTAAACGGATGAAAAACTAACTCAACAAAGACCATAACTCAACGTACTCTTCGAACGAATAAAACACTTAATTAGGAAACAGACAACAAAGTGAACGATAATGAAAAGAGGGTAAGACTCCCAACAGAAAAGTGGAACAAATACTAAGGGAAATTCAAATTAACCAAGAGTGAACAAGTAAAAACCGAAATAAAGGTAATAGGTTTCTCCACCTAAAATTAATATAATTCAAAAAGATTATAATTTTTTTTTAGGAATGTAAGACACATATTTAAGTCGAATTCTACAACAAAATTTCGTTAAATAATATTTATTATACGTTATTTAACGAAGTATACCAAAGAATTATATACACTCTTTTTAAGTAAGAGAACATTTATAAAAAGACTAAAAAAACCTAGTTTAATATTAGAGACCATTTTATTCACTCATTAAAAAGAGAGTGAAAAATAAGAGTTCTTCTCAAGTAAATTCGAATAGACAGGAGACAGTACTGATTAGTAGATCTAGACTACGATATCTGACTTACAAACACACCGGGGTTTAAGAATACAACTTGGATTAGAAACTACACCACAATAAACTTGAATCCCTCTCTTCACTAACCAATTACTCACCCCTCGAGAGTACTTACTATAATCACACGAATATTTTCTCTAGGTTCTCACGAGGGAACTAGAAAAATCGTATTCTCCTGTGTCTCTTCTGTCAACATATACTTAGTTCTTCGTCCTGAAGTACTGTGGTTCAAACGACCATAGAACTAGAACCTGAAAAACCAGACATTATTTTAAAATAACAATACTGGTCGTACCGTATTGTTAGATACTATAAGACAATATCACCGGAATTATTTGGAACTGTCAGACTAAAGACCAATTTCTCCTAAACTTCAACCTATAAACGGAGACGAGGGACGGTTTTATCTACCTAAATACATTGTCTTTTCATCTACCTATTCACTGTTGACAGTCTCTTCTTACCGTATTTGAATTAGGATTAGACCGACGTTTTTTTTTTGAGGTTCTTCTTCGTGTTGACCGTACTGTTTACCCTCTTGAGAGTCCGTAACTGTCCTTGTGCATGTAGATCTTCACCCCTACATCTTAATTTCATCCGCATTTGTTTCTTGAGTCTTATCTACAATTTAAATTTTCTACTGACTACCAGAACAGATTGGGTCGTCTTCTGACCTTGAAAGAAGAAACTTCCCTTATTTTGTCTGATATCCTTTTAGTTGAGTTTTGTCCGTAAACTAACTTTTATATATTCTTTATACCATTGGGGTCAGAAAGTGAACTTAAACCGAGGTTCTTACAACCGTCACTTCTAAGATGTGGGGTCTTTTACCTAATATTTTCTAAACCGATATCCCAACGGTCCATTTTAAGTCCTACCAGTTAAGTTAAACTTAAAGTATATTTCTTACTTATTAAAAAATTTATATTAGTATAAAAGTCATTATTAACCCAGTATAATATGACTTTTATATAAGAAACGAATTTATCTTATTATAAATTAATCCGTAGAATGTAAAAATATGTATACTGTTGGATAACAAAACTTCCTAGTCTTGTAGAGTACTCTCTCCTGGATTCTATAACTTTGAGTCACGGGAGATTGTGAGATGTAAAATTTTTCAGAGTATTAAAATACTACGACACGAAGTATTCGACAAATATTTAAAACCTCTGATTAGGTAACAACCAGTGTAATAAACGTTTATAAAAGAGGGTCAGATACTTCGTAGAAAGTAAAACAAATAACAAAGGAAACAACAAAGTTTCGAAAACGTAAATTCATCCACAATAAACAAATACAAAACAAAAATAAAGGTAGTAAGACCCTCTGTCCAGATTTTTCTGTAACGACGTTAAATACAGTCTCTTTCAAGACGGGTATTAAAGGAAATCCTCGGTCCCTCCTTCTTACCCCTCTTGCCTCAAACCCTACCTGTCCATGCGTGACGATATATATTTTACCTACTGGTTGTTTTCAGTTAACATATTGTTTCCTTTAAGGCAAATTACAATACACCGTCGAACCTACCCTCCCCTTAAACCCCCTGTTACTTATGTGTATATTCATACCGGCTCAGAAAACAACGGGTGGATTTTACTAGTTTTGTAACAATTAGTCGATATGAGGACACGAATCAGGGAGTCAGTACAGGTTGAGAAACACTGGATACCTGACATCGGGTGGTCCCAGGAAACAGGTACCCCTAAGAGGTCCGTTCTTATGACCTCACCAAACGGTACGGGAGAGGGTTCCCTAGAAAGGTTGGGTCCCTAGTTCGGGTCCAGAGGGAGTAATGTCTGCCTAAGAAATGGTAGACTCTGTGGTCCTTCGGGTCTAAATTGTACCTCAGTTACTTTCACTTTCACCGATTCAGTCCAGGACTGAGAAACATAGGGTACCTGACGTCAGGTACCTTAAGAGGTCCGGTCTTATGACCTCACCCATCGTGAAGGGAAGAGGTCGCCTAGAAGGGTTGAGTCCCTAGGTTGGGTCCAGAGGGTGTAAAGTCCGTCTAAGAAATGGTGGACTCGGTGGTCCCTTCGGGTTTCGATATGAGCTTTTGTTTTATTTTTCATTCGGGTTCGATATGAGGTGATGTTTTATTTTTCATTGTTTCTTACGACAAAACTGTCAGTTCGGAATATGGAGAAAACAACTTAATAAAAAAAGTCAAAAATAAGAAAAACTACGATAATAAATAACAATTATATACATTTGTGTTAACGAAAAATACTACTAGAACTTAGAACATTTATAATTTAATTAAATAGGATTATAAAAAGATACTAAAAGGAAAAAAAAAATCCTAAAAATAAATTTCCATTATAGTGGATTTTTTGTCCGGTTTGTATACGTTTCTGAAGGTTAGTCGAAAATCTTATTTTACTCAATTTATTTACACACTAACTAAATACATAATTATAGTGTACAATTTTAAAACTCAACTATACTGGGTTCGACGTGAAAGACCACTCATATGTGGTCTATGTCGTATATAGATTTATAGTCACAAACACAAGGATAAAGAAACGGTACCCTTAAGATGTATAAGGTAGTATTACAAAAAGATCTTTGTATCCTTTAGCCTCTGACAATACTTTCTTACACCGCACTACAATACGATGAGATAACTGAAATATAATAAAACGAGAAGTCTCCAACGAGGATTGGGACGGTCGGTTATTAATGGGGAAAAACTCCACTTTAAGTGTATTTGTAATTTATTTGATGAAAGTTCCCCTTTTGAGTCACCGTAAAGCACGTAAGTTTTACAACACGTTACAAATAGAGATAGATTGAAACTCAACATTGGTTCATGACGAAGTGGTGACCATTGAGAACCTCAACCGAAGACACATGGAAAATGTATGGGGGAGGTAATTACAGTCATGAAAAAAACAAAAAAGGGTTAAGATGAAAACTAACTGTAAACTCAACAAAAGTTAATAATACTATAACTAAACACGACGAACCTTGTAAAAACCATATAGATACCACATCCTCAAATAAATCTTTTAAGTAAATTTCATTCTTTAAATATAGTATCCCATATAATATTACGGTTTATAAAAAGGTTAAGCCATCGTAAATATGAGAGTGACTGGGGTATATTCTACAAGGTGACTCAGTTTAAGATACATTTTGATTGACTAAACTAAAGTTTAAAACATTTAGATCTTCAGTATTTACTATGATGTAAAGTAAAGGGAAAATAGTTATTCCGACTTATGTAAACGTTTAAGAGTATATACTAAGTACAAAAGAAAGACACCTTCCGAAAAAAAGAAAAGGGGTAAACTAAAAGAGACAAAAACATAACGATATATTCTTAATAAAACCGTCAACATGTATAGTGTATATAGTGTTTATAGAATATGTAAAGACAGAACAGAGAAAAGTAGTATAGAAAGTCAAGTCAAGTCAACGGGTCAGTACAGACCGAGAAACGTTAGAGTACTTGACGTCGTGTGGTCCGAAGGAACAGGTAGTGTTTGATGGTCTCGAACGAGTTTGAGTACAGGTAGTTCAGTCACTACGGTAGATTGGTAGAGTAGGAGACAGTAGAGGAAGAGGAGGGTGGAAGTTAGAAAGGCTCGTAGTCCCAGAAAAGGTTACACAGTCAAGAAACGTAGTCTACCAGTTACATAACCTCAAAGTCGAAATAGTAGTCAGGAAGGTTACTTATAAGTACTAACTAAAGGAAATCCTAATTGACCAAACTAGAGGAATATCAGGTTCCCTGAGAGTTCTCAAAAGAGGTTGTGGTGTCAGGTTCTCGTAGTTAAATAACCACGAGTCGAAGGAAACATCAGGTTGAGAGTGTTGGTATGTACTGATGACCATTTTGGTATCACTAAGTATGACTAGATATCTAAGTTGAGTTAATTTTTGTAATAAAGTCGTACCAAACCCCCCCCCCTAAACTGTTTATGTAATATTTTAAATGTATTTCTTGTTTCTAAATCACTATTTTATGTTGGGACGTTTTCTCTTTACCTCACGAGAAGAATCATTATTCTGTCACTCTTACAACTGGATTTCCTTTTATTTATTTTTATTTTGTTTTAACCCTTGAATCTGAACATGTAACACATATGATTACTACCACAAACGTCCAGTGACCCTCTTTCTTTTCTGATAAGTCATTTTATAAACCGTAATAGTGCATGGGACACTGTGTCTTTAAAGAAGAATTTACATAAAAGATCTACTTCACATTGGGTGGTCCGAGGAGACAGGTGCCTTAAGAGGTTCGTTCTTATGACCTCACCTATCTAACGGTAAGGGAAGACGTCCCCTAGAAGGGTTGGGTCCCTAGTTTGGTACCAGAGGACCTGACGTCCGTCTAAGAAATGGTAGATTCGATGGTCCCTTCAGTCTTGAGGATGGGTCTCTACATGTTTTACAAGCATCGTCGTGATAAGTCATTGTTATTGATTTTACCATAAAGATAAATATCTAATTTCAAAGACTTTTACATTCTTAATTTACAATTTAGTTCTAGAACTCTAGAACTAAAATGTAAATTAAGAATGAGACCATAAGAACGGACCTCTTAAGGTACCTATCTCCTCCAGACAAGTATCACTACGAAGGATTCTGAGTGAACTGAAGTGTGAGGTCCTACAGACCGAGATCCACTCACTAGTATGGTAGTACCAATAGATCCAGTAAGAATATAAAAAACAAATCAGAAAGACACATAGGAACGGTGGAAAAGAATGACAGAAGACGAAGAGAATCCAGATAACAAAGACAGGAAATAACACGGGTAGAAACTTACTTTATAAGGGAACCATCGGAATTAAAAGAACTTCCCTAAAGATCATAAAGGAAAAGATAACGAAAGGAGATAAAGAAACGTAACTAGTGAATCCTTCCGAAAGAAACGATCAGAACGATAAGAAAGTTTGAGACGTAAGTCTACATATATAGAAAGGAAAAGAGAAACGGAAAGTGAAAAGAAAAGAGTCAATAAACGCTCCGGAGGACTCTGTTTGAAAAAACACACACGAAAAACGTAAAGAAAAAGACCCCCTACCAAAACTAGTGACGGAGGACATATTACGACGTGAAATAGATAGTTCATATAAGGGAACTTAAATAAACAGTGAAGTTGACATATTATCATTCCCTCAACTTAATCCAGTATGGAATTACCAGATCACCAAGGAGAAGTGAAAAACGATATTCCCACCACAGTGGAAGTATAGACTCCATAACTATAAAGAGAGTCGTTAGAACTAAGGTCGAAGACGAAATAGGTCGGACCGTAAAATGTATTACATAAGACTTATATTCAATTTATTCGTCCCACTGTTATATGTCGAAACTGTATGAGGAAAGGGTTAAAACTTAGTTAGACAACAAAGTACAGACCAAGATTGAGAACGAAGAATTGGACGTATGTACAAAGAGTCCTTCGTCCATTCTACAAGACCATGAAGATAGAGAAATTCTTAAAGGGTGTCAAACAACACTATGTACGAAAGTTCCTAAAGGTACAGAGGTAGATAAATAGATAGTCACGGAGGTTTAATAAAGACACCAAAAATTATTAGAAATGACAGTAAAGAGACTTAAAAAAAAAGACCATCAGACGGATAAAGGAGAAGTAAGAAAACCAAACCACTTAAAACTGGTACCAGGAAGTAGACGACGTACAAAAATACACAAAAGTAAACCAAATTAACTTCCTGATTTCGACTTCGAGATCATGAAACAGGTGGACTACACTTCTTGACTGAGTGACCTTTTTTTCAGGACTATGACCCTTCCTGACTCCCGTCCCTCTCCCTTACTGTCTTCTACTTTACCAACCTACCGTAGTGACTGAACTATCTGTACTTAAACTCGTTCGAGGTCCTCAACCACTACCTGTTTCTTCGGGCCGTACGACGAAAGCTACCCCAACGTTTCTCAACCTGTACTGACTTGACCTGACGTGAACTCCTGAGATAAGACGTCCAACATTTCAGTCTCAAATAGAATGAATACCTTAGACAGGGACCACCCACCACAATCTGGTCACGGAAAAAGAACCATCCCCTACTTACCACGGATAAAAGACCACTCACCTCAACCTAGAACAAGAAGATTTTCCGTATCAACACGGGTTACAACACGATACCATATAAACACTAGAACCATACTGAAACCCGTTTAACAGACACTTACACATTAAACACAAGGAAACAACGATCAACAAACCGTACTCCGTACACCGTACACCGTACACCGTGACCTCAAACGGACGTAAACTCATCCTAGTCCAGAATCAAAACTCTATCTCTGGAAACCTGCAAAGAACGGACAATCATAAGGTACTCCAGTCCTCAAGAGATCACCAGGTCACAGGACCGGAGTCCAGAGGGAGGATCCTTACACCCAGGTTGGGGAACTACTTCATGGTTCTGAGGTGTTCGGTGTATTGTGTCTTCCCTTTTCTTTTCTTTTCTTTTTTTTTTTTTTTTTCTTCTTCTTCTTCTTTACCTTTTAAATTTTATTTATATATTTATTAGTGTTTTTTTTTTTCTTGTCTATCTTTTCCGGGGTTCTGTTTACCCTTATCGTCGTAATTAGTCTGTCCTTGTGTGTTTCTTTCGGTCTTTGTGTGAGTGTCTTTCTTTTTGATTTCTCTCCTTGGTTTTTCCTTCTTTCGTTAGTCTCGTTTTTTGTTTGGGTATTTACTTTTGTTTGAGATTTTCGATCTCATTCTTATTATGTTTTGATGTTCGGACCTTTTTTACATTATATTACTGTTTTATAACATCTTTATCATTTTTTGTTTTATTAAATAAATTTTTCTTTTCATAATTTTTCATTTTTCATTCATTTTTTATTTTTTTTTTAATTTCCTAATTATATTTCCTTGTTATCTTGTTTTACCTTTTCTTTTTTTTTATGTATGTGCGTGTATATGTACAACACATATGTGTACATGTGTATGTGTACCTCTCTCTCTTTCTTTCTCTCCATCATTCTTGCGTAACACGATAGTCAACAAGAGTTGCAGTCACTTGAGGTCGGTTAGACGGATGAGTCTTTCAGATACTTCATCCAGAGACCTGCACAACACCCGTAATACACCAGTCGAGGGTGAGTCTAGACCCGGATGACATCGAACAAGAACGAAGGTTTAAGGTACTAACGGGGGTTTCAGGTGTTCGATAAACTTCCTTAAATTAGGCGACGTGGACGAGGACGTCCTCACTTAAGGGAAGAAATAAGTGTGTTAGAGACCACAAGGTTAAACCAAAAACGGGAAAAAGTCCAGTGGAGTTTGTAGACAAGGGGTAGGTCTATTCTCACCACTTTCGACTCCGAATAATCCCGAGTGAAAGAGTCAATTCGAACCCCTACCATCCCCGTACTTTCGGTGTCACCCTACGAGTACCTTACGAACTCCGACATCTCTAGACAGTCTACAATGATGACAGACCCGCCTCCCTCCCCAGTACGTGACAGGGTCCCTTTAACCCAATACCTAACGAACCTTTTCGGTTTGACGTATCCATGGGTCTTTCAACACCTATCACTGGCCGAGTATGGAACCGTCGACAACGTCAGTAGTAGTGAGAGTGGAGACACCATTGTCTGGGTTCTGTGTAGGGTAGGGGGATGGAGATCGTTAACACGGTCGGAACCTCCACCGTCCAAGTGTCCGTACGGGTAGAGACCCCAGTGTCTGGTGTCGACCGAGTAGGGTGGATATTGTGAGTACTTCCGCCCAGGACACCAAATGTTCGTACACCTTAATCTTCCAGAAGTACGGTTACTAGAGAACGGGGAGAACGTCCGAATTTGAAAAGGGACCTTAGGGAGTCGACATAACAAGCTCGGGGTGGACTCATAGAAGTACCGTCAGTTGGGGTGGGGAGAGAGACCACAGTCGAAAGGTTTTGATCTCGGAGTCGTAAGTCTGGGGTGACCTCGTCACCCACAAGTCTGGAGGACAAGGACCTTTCACAACCACCCGTCGATAGAGACACCACTTAAGAGAGAGAAAATGGAAGGTTCTTGGACAACGACGTCAAGAGATGACTCCAAGACTTCAAGACGGGGGCCGGTCGGGATGGGGAGGGGTGGGGTGAGTACTCCCTCAAAGGTTCACACGTCTCTGAAAAGAAGGAGGTGAAGAGGGAGAGGTCTCACATCCTGGACTAAACAAAGGAGAGAGAGAGAAAAATACGACAAGAACAACGACGAAGGAATGGTAAAATATACCTCTAATCGAACGGAAAAACCTTCAGACTCAAGAAGATTGTCACAAGTCATTCACTAGACATCCTCAAGGTGTACGTCACATAAAAAAAAAAAAATTACATAAAACACCCTTCTTCCACTAAAGGTATAGAATGAGGAGACGGTTGAAGTTGGGGTAATGTTCTATTATGAGCAACTTTTCTACGTACAAAGGTTTTTACACTTAATTACTTCTTCTATCGAATCCCAAATCATTTTCAAAGAAGTGACCTTTTTTGTGAAGGTTTAAAAGTTGTACTCGTTGAAGACGAGTACTAACGGTTTTATAAGATGTCGGGTACTTTATATAAAGTTATTTAGTGATAATAATCTGATAGTCGGAGTCACATAACTAACCTACGTACGGACGCGTACAATTCAACGATTCAGTATAGACTGAGAAATGTTGGGGTATCTGACATTAGGTGGTCCGAAGAGATAGATACCATAAGAGGTCCGTTCTTATGACCTCACTTAACGGTAAAGTAGGAGGTCTCCTAGAAGGACTGGGTCCATAGTTTAGGTGTAAAGAACGTAATGTACACAGAAGAAATGGTGACTCGGTGGACCCTTCGGTCAACCGAACGATCCCGGTGGTATTGATTTATAGTATCGTACACATGGAATTTGTTGTCTCAACAGAAACAACAACAACAAATTATACTAAGACCTCCGATCTTTAGACTTTAGTTCGAGAGACGTCTCAACCAAGGAAGATTTCCTACACTCCTTTCCTAGATGAGATCCTAGGCGAATATCTGGTGGAGAAGAGGAACATGTGGTAGAAGAGAGACAGATAAGGACTTAGGCCTAAAAGAATATTCCCGTGACCAAAATAACTTAGTCCCGGGTGTTATTATTGGTTTAAAATTACTTTGGAAAAATTTCTGGAATAAAGGTTTTTACCAGTGTGAGACTTCATGGTTTCAATCCTGGAATTGTATACACAAAAACTACCCTATATTAAGTCCGGTGTTGAGAACCGATGGGTAGAGGTATAATTCCTTTATTTGGGATCAAATTCATATAACAAATTCCAATGTATTAATTATTTGATTTTGATCTCACGTTTAGGTCCAAACACTCTCACGTTACAGTTACAGTATTAGTGACTAATTCGTCTACTAAAAAATAAATAAATTAAACGAATAAGAAAGTCAAGTCAAGTCAAGTCAAGTCAAGTCAGCGAGTCAGTAAAGGTCGAGAAACGTTAGGGTACTTAACGTCGTGCGGTCCGGAAGGACAGGTAGATTTATTGAAATAAAAAAGTTTTACTAAATGTTATTCAATTACTGTCTGTACTAGTTTAGTTTCTAGTAAAAGTAGTAATCATAATATTTAAAGACAACAACAAGTCAGTAATACAGTACAGACCGAGAAACACTGGGGTACCCGACGTCGTAAGGTCCGAGTTTACAGTAAGGAATAGAGGGTCTCAAATTTTTTTTTTTGAGTATAAATAACTCAGTCACTACGGTAGGTTGGTAGAATGGGAGACAGCAGGGGAAGAGGAGTACGGGAGTTAGAAAGAGTAGTAATTAGAAAAGATCACTTAGCCGAGAAACGTAGTCTTCTGGTTTCATAACCTCGAAGTCGAAGTCGTAATCAGGAAGATTATTTATAAGTCCCATATAAAGGAAACCCTAATTGTCCAAACTATAGGAATGACAGAGTCAAGTCAAGTCAGCGAGTCAGTACAGGTTGAGAAACACTGGGGTACTTAAAGTCCTGCGGTCCGGAGGGACACGTAGTAGTTGAGGGCTTCAAGTGGGTTTGAGTGCAGGTAACTCATCCATTACGGTAGGTCGGTAGAGTAGGAGACAGTAGGGGAAGAGGAAAACGGGGGTTAGGGAGGGTCGTAGTCTCAGAAAAGATCACTCAGTTCAGAAGCATACTCCACGGGTTTCATAACCTCAAAGGAGAAATCGTAGTCAGGAAGGTTTCTTGTGGGTACTGACTAGAGGAAATCTTACCTGACCAACCTATAGGAACGTCATGTTCCCTGAGAGTTCTCAGAAGAGGTTGTGGTGTCAAGTTTTCGTAGTTAAGAAACCGTGAGTCGGAAGAAGTGTCAGGTTGAGAGTGTAGGTATGTACTGGTGACCTTTTTGGTATCGGAACTGATCTACCCAGAAACAACCGTTTTAATAGAGAGACGAAAAATTATACGACAGATCAAACCAGTATTGAAAGGAAGGTTCCTCAGAAAATTAAAGTGTCAGATTCTCTGACATTTCTCAGAAGACGTTGTAGTGTTAAGTTTTTGTGGTTAAGAAACAGAGAGTCGGAAAAATACCAGGTTAAGAGTGTAGGTATGTACTGATGACCTTTTTACTATCGAAACTAATATGTCTGTACAGTCGTTATACTATATAGACGAAAAGTTATACGACAGATGCACATAGTATGAAAAAGAAGGTTCCTCATTCACCGAATTAGTATACCGACGTCAGTGGAGACGTCATTAAAACCTCGGGGTCTTCTATTTTAGACGGTGACAAAGATAAAGGGGGGTAGATAAACGGTACTTACATACCCTGGTCTATGGTGTTAGAATTAAAAAAATTATCACTCAAAGTTCGTTCGATAAAAGTGTAAGTAGTTTTCGGAGAAATCAGGAGAAGTGAAAGACTGTAATCCCACCACAGTAAACGCATAGACTTCAACAACTATAAAGAGGGATGTTAGAACTAAGGTCGAACACTAAGTAGGTTGGGTCGTAAATCACACTATATAAGACGTATATTTAATTTATTCTTCCCACTGTTATATGTCAGAACACCATGAGGAAAGGGTTAAACTGGTCGTATGTCTAAAGAGTCCTCCATCAATTCCACAAGACCATAATGGTAAAGAAATTCTCAAGAGGTGTCAAACAACACTAAGTGTGACAGTTTCCGGAATTGTATCAATTACTTCGTCTTCAGTTACAAAAAGACTTTAAGAGAACGAAAAAGATACTAGGTTACCTACAACCGTTAAACTAGAGACCAAAGAGACGGAAAAGATTTAGGACCAACATGTAGAGCTCCAAGAACCAAGTACGTGACAACTTCGAATCGAACTTCCTAAAACTCTTAATGGAACGATCATGTACTTTACTCGTCTTAAGATAACATCAAACTCGTAAGAAACCGTAACAGAAAAGATTAATATATCATAAACTACATTACGTCCATGAAAATAAACTATTAAAAATATGGGTTACCAGAAAGGGTTGTCTATATTCTTTCAAACACATTTTTCAGTATAAACGTTGTTTTTGTATTTCTTTTTTCTTATTCTTGAATGGTTCTTACACGACCTAAACTGGTTTCTTTGTGTTAATTCCATTTGATACTCGTTAAAAGGATTTACGTTTGGGATAAAGACTTACAGAATGAGCATACCCACCTCTGATCAAGTCGGATTTCTTCCTTGGTATTGGGGTACACGTTAACAATATAAGTCTTTTATACCATATAGACGTACAGGTTTTGAACTTTTACATTGTTGTTGTAATGTTGTTTGAGAGGTTTAGGTACGGAACGTAATACGTTGTTCAAGCGGAATCTCCATAGACTAAGGGACTCCCAACATACCCTTACACGGAAGTAAAACTTTTACACTGAAGTAAACTTAATAATAAATGATAATCCCGAGTCTAAGACTTTTTTACAACAGAATAAGTTTTATAACAGAACATGTTTTACCTATTTAACGTTTAATAAAAACAGATCCTTTCTACTTTTACTAGAGTCAGATAATCTTCTCTATTTTATTGTGATTCCAATGGTAACGTAACGGGTCATCTCGTTATTGGTCAAAGGAGGAGGTCAATATCATAAGAATAAGGGAGTTAGTGAAAAAAACACATACATTAGTTGAAATAGTAAGACATAGTAATTATTCAATTTATGTAGAGAGTTAGAAATTGAACACGGGTGATTTTCTGAATAGGTAAATTGAAAAACTTTTATAATAGAATTGTAAACTATTAGATTACCCAGTTACTAGGAGGTCCGAAGACAAATTACTCTATATATATATATATATATATATATATATATATATATACAACCCGTCTATAACGAAACTATAAAACAAGTGTCTACGGATCTGGTTTGGACTCTCTCTGTTCTCTTGTCTCTACCAAAAAAACCGAGTAAGAATCGAGGTTGGACCACTAATCTACACTAGATAATACTCGTTTCACACGTTCCTCCTTCTGACAGAACTTCTTCGAGTCTCGTTTTAGTCACAATGTAGATTCGGGTCTGGACTCACTCCCTCTCCCCGTTTAGGTGTCGGAGTTCACACCCAGTCATCCATAGTTCTTGGTTTTATATCTCCCCCAGAAAAGTGACGTCTCTCATAGTAGTCACTTCGTCAGTGGTGTTCCCGTCACGACTGATCGGAGACTTTTGGTCCAAGGGTAAAGATTACTAAAAACTCTTTACCTTAAATCAGTCCTCTGGTATCGTCTCCATGTTCGTCCCCGAGGTAAGACTCCAGTATCTTCTATGATGGAATTTTAAATGTTTGTATTAATTCTTTTAGACTCTTTTTATTAAACCAAAATTTTATTCCCTGTACTGGGACCTCCACCCACACTACAGTATCATTTACAGTACACAAGTATGACTGTAATGAAATAAACTTATGTCACATTCTTCTGGACTTCTATAAAGTAAAAAGGTCAAAATTTTGTTTGTACCATACATTTACAGTGTTGTCTTAAAAATATGAATCAATGGCTCAGAATTCCTTAAGGACTCAGTAGAAGCGTAATATGAAACATGTTTTGTTCTTTTAAGTATGAGTATTCCCCATTATGATATGGTACTGATAATCATATTCTTTTCTATAATTTAACACTAAAGGTTTGAAACTTAAAAAGAAAGATGATCGAACAAATATTGTCTATTTCGTATGGTTTGGACTCTAAAGAAAGTGAAAACGAACTAAAACATTTGTTTTCGTACTGAAAATAAAGATATTTTTATGAAAAAGAAGATCTTTGATTATTGTCTAATAATCGTCTCCTTGTTCCTCTTCATATTCTCGTAGTCCTTTTGTTTTATTGAATGTAGACTGGTTCTATGAAAGTTTTCATTTTCCCCTTCGATAATTGTTAATTGACTCTTTACGTTGACGTTTAGTCTTAACACCCCTCGTTGACCCTAAATTCAAGTGAGATCATCTTCTTATTTACAATTATAAAAAATGTATGAAAGTCTTTTATACTTATATGAACATTACTTGTTTCTCTACATTATGAGTATAGTCTGGAGGGGGAGAGGTTGGTTCTTTCAAAGGGTTGAGAATCCTGGTGACAGTCGAGGAAGTATTTACGGAGTCAATATCTCCAGTCAGAACGGGTTCTAGAAAGGGAAGGGTTCCGTCATGTCTGGTAAAGTCAAGTGTATCCTGATAAGAGTCTGGTAAATAAAGGTCTCGAAGGGTACCCAACTGAAGAAGGAAACGGCTTAGGACGAATGGAGGGAGATCCAACAACTAGAATTCCCGTGAGGGATTATTTACGGAACGTATCCTAAGAAGTTATAGACACTTAGTTAGTTACATTAAGTGGTGTAATTGTTTAACTTTTTATTTTCGGTATACTAATAGAGTTATCTACGTCTCTTTCGGAAACTGTTTTAAGTTGTAGGTAAATACTATTTTCGAGAGGTCTTTCGTCCTTATCTTCCTTGTATGGAGTTGTATTATTTTCTATATATACTGTTTGGGTGTCGTTCGTAATAGGAGTTTTCACTTTTTAACTTTCGTAAAGGGGATTTCAGTCCTTGTTCCGTTTCCACGGGGGAAAGTGGTGATGATAAGTTGTATCAAGACCTTCAAAACCGGTGTCGTTAGTCTCGTCTTTTTCTTTAGTTTCCTTAAGTTTAACCTTTTCTTCTTCATTTTGAGAGTGACAAACGTCTACTGTACTAGAGATGTATCTTTTGGGATTTCTGAGGTGGTCTTTTAATGATCTCGATTAGTTACTTATATCATCTCAACGTCCTATATTTTAGTTGTGTGTCTTTAGGGAACGTAAGGACATATAATTATTACTCTTTCATCTTTCTCTTTAATTCCTTTGTTAAGGTAAGTGGTAACGTTACTTTTCTTATTTTATGAATCCTTATATAGATGGATTTCTTTGATTTTTGAATATATATCTTTTGATATTTTGTGACTACTTTCTTTAGTTTCTCCTGTGATTATCTACCTCTTTATCTGGTACGAGTACCTAACCTTCTTAGTTATATCACTTTTACTCATATGATGGGTTTCGTTAGATGTTTAAGTTACGTTAGGGAAAGTTCGATGGTCGCTTTACAAAGTGTCTTGATCTTGTTTATTAAAGTTCTAAACATACCTTTATGTTTTTTGGAGCTTATCGGTTTTGTTAGAACTCTTTCTTCTTACCTTGACTTCCTTAGTTGAACGGACTGAAGTCCGAGATGATGTTTCTGTGTCGGTTGTTCTGTCATACCATGACCGTGTTCCTGTCTTTATATCTTGTTGCCTTGTTTTATCTTTCGGGTCTCTATTTGGGTCTGTGTATGCCTGTGGAATAGAAATTGTTTCCTACGTTCTTATATGTTACCACATTTCTGTTAGAGAAATTGCTCACCACGACCCTTTTGACCAGTTGGTGAACATTTTCTTACTTTGATCTAGTGAAAGATTGTGGCGTGTACTTTTATTTGAGTTTTACCTAATTTCTAGATTTACATTCTGGTCTTTGATATTTTGAGGATCTCCTCTTGTATCCGTTTTGTGAGAGGCTGTATTTAGTGTCGTCCTAGGAGATACTAGGTGGAGGGTCTTAAGACCTTTATTTTCGTTTTTATTTGTTAACTCTAGATTAATTTTAATTTTCGAAGACGTGTTGTTTCCTTTTATAGTCATTCCACTTTTCTGTCAGAAAACTTACCCTCTTTTATTATCGTTTACTTCGTTGACTGTTTCTTGATTAGAGTTTTTATATGTTCGTTGTATACGTCGAATTAAGGTCTTTTTATTTACTGGGTTAGTTTTTTACCCGGTTTCTTGATTTGTCTGTAAAGAGGTTTCTTCTGTATACCTACTGATTGTTTGTGTACTTTTCTACGAGTTGTAGTGAGTAATAATCTCTTTACGTTTAGTTTTGGTGCTACTCCATGGTGAAGTGTGGTCAGTCTTACAGACGCTAGGTTTTCAGGCGTTCGTTATTTACGACCTCTCCCACACCTCTTTTCCCTTGGGAGGATGTGACAACTACTCTTACGTTTGATCATGTCGGTGATACCTCTTGTCACACCTCTAAGGAATTTTTTAACGTCTATCTTGACGGAATACTGGGTCGTTAGGGTGACGACCCGTATGTGTGGCTCCTTTGGTCTTAACTTTCTCTGTGTACATGGGGTTACAAGTAGTGTCGTGACAAATATAATCGGTCCTTTACCTTTGTTGGATCTACAGGTAGTCGTCTACTTACCTATTCTTTCGACACCATGTATATGTGTTACTTCATAATGAGTCGGTAATTTTTCTTATGTAAACTCAGTCAATATTACTTTACCTACTTTGACCTCGGCTAATATGTCTCACTTCATTCGGTCTTTCTTTTTGTGGTTATGTCATATGATTGTGTATATATACCTTAAATCTTTCTACCGTTACTACTGTGACATACGTTCTGTCGTTTTCTCGGTGTCTACACATCTCGCCTGAAAACCTGAGTCTTCCTCTCCCTCTCCCACCCTACTAAACCCTCTTACTATAACTTTGGACATATGATAGTACATTCTTTGCTTAGCGGTCAGATACGGTTACGTCCTATGTCGTACGAACCCCGACCACGTGCCCCTACTGGGTCTCTCTACAATACCCCTCCCTTCACCCTCCCCCCAAGTACAAACCCTCGAGTACATGTGGGTACCACCTAAGTACAGTTACATACCGTTTTGGTTATGTCATAACATTTTATTTTATTTCATTTTTAATTTTAATTTTTTATTTATTTATTTATTTATTTATTTACCGAACGTATTATTTGAGGTAGAGTCCTAAACGAAGAGTCTTTAAGGCGGACTCTATCACGAACTGTAACTATACAATACATCTGACATCAGTCACCGTTTGTCTACTACTAGTGTCTGAGACTTTGATAGAGGACCAATGTTGGGACCGAGGTGGTGAATTGTCGATATACGGACACCCGTACAAAGATTCAGAACTAAAGATAGAGACATTTAAAATCTGTTTTTATCTAGGATAGAGTAACCCAACGACACTTTAAACTTACTCAAGTATGTACACCTCTTGAATCTTGGTGTGATTTCTAAGATTTTTCAGGAACCATTAGTCACTATGATAAAATTGGGCAAAAGTCAGTTTCAACCTTTGTTAGGTCGTAGAAAAAGATTTGTATCCTCTGAGTATCGTCAACCCTAACTGATTCAAGGGACACCGTCCCGGGAAAGATGTGGGGGTTCCGTTACGGTCGAAGAACTGGTCGTGTATCCAGGATTATGTAATAAGTCTAAGACCGTAATTCGTGTCAAGGAGATCCCTATTTTAAAGAACAGACCCCAGGTACAGATGGGTTTCAGATCTTAGGACCTTATCGAGTAAAAAGGATGTTGGTATAGAGACTTTTAGCGAGACTCTATAGGGATTTTGGAGGTTTAGGTGTATCAGTCTCGAAGTCAAGACAGTTTAAGTAGTCTATAGACCCGGAGGAGAGTCAGACTGGAAACGGTCGTCGTACGAATACGACGAAAAGGGGGGATGGGACAGATCTAGTTTAAAGGGTTCTACTAAGTACGGATCTTGTTGTTAGAGTATAAGAAAAAGGACAAATGTATTAATTGGGACAGTTCGACGTTAAGAAAACAAGATATTAGACCAGAAACAACTACGGAAGTTTCAGAGTCAGGGTTAGTCACACTACTTTCTTTTAGAGAGTCTCCTTGTTTGGTGTTCACTGTATCTCTACGATTTTTATAGTAGTTATTATGGTTGGTGTCACTTTAAAGTCCTGAGACCACTCCAACATTTCATGTAGAGGGGTTCACTGAAACATCTTACAGACCTAATTCTGACCTCTTATCCTACGTGGTAAGTGATAAGGTCTATCAGATCTAATACTATTATCATTGACGAAGACCTTAGTCTTTTACTTGTAAATAAAACTCTATAATAAAAAAGAAAGATTCATTCTTTGATAAAGACTTTCTTTCGTCTTATAACATAAAAATATAAAAATCAGAAATCTATTTATTCCATTTTTATCACTGTTGATTTAACATATTGGGGAATGAAGTACATAAAGGGTTTAATAAAAACAATTATTTTCCATGTAAAATATAAATGTTTCAGAAATCTTCAAAATTAGTTTTAAACAAAAGTGTTTTATTTGTGTCAAACTCACATAAACGAAACCACTATTACCAGTACATGATACTACATAATTTTTAGGTAGTACCTATGATTTTTTCCTAGAACTTATTCGTTTCGTTAGGACTCTTTCTTGTTTCGACCACCGTAGTATGAAACAATAAAGTTCGTTATCATGTTTCGAAATCATTAGTTTTGTTTTAACGTGACCGTATTTTTGTCTATGTATCTGGTTACCTTATCTTAGTTCCCGGGTCTTTATATGGATATGTGTATACCAGTCAATTATAAACTACTCCTTTGATTCTTAGGAGTAACCTCTTTTGTGTCAGAGAAGTTATATCAGGTAGACCCTTCAACCTATAAGTGTACACTTTGTCAGTTTGATTTGGGATAGACTATGGTTGGTGTTTTTTTAATTAACTTAGTCTAAATTCAGAATTTACATTCTAGATTTTGGTATTTTGAGGACCTTCTTTTGTATCCCCTTTCTATGAACTGTGACCAGAACCGTTGAAAACAACAACAACAACAACAACAACAACAATACTATGGTATTCGGTATTTCATTTTTTATTTGTTCATAAGATTCATGAGGTCGAACCCAATACGATGATAAAGACACTGGTTTCACTTTCTTTTCACGTTCACAGTCAACGAATCAGTACAGACTGAGAAACACTGGGGTACCTCTCTTCGATGTCAGGTACCCTAAGAGGTCCGTTCTTATGACCTCATCAATCGGTAAGGGAAGAGGTCCCCTAGAAAGACTGGGTCTCTAGTTTGGACTTAGAGGAATTAACGTCCACCTATAAAATGGTAGACTCGGTGGTCCCTTTGGGATAAAGATACTGGTTTTCTTACTTTATTTTATTAATCAGCTTCACCTTCTTTTACGTCAAGGGGTTTTCTTCCCCTTTTACACAAGGGACCCTCCCTTCCTTGTCTTGTAATTGACAGGTAATGTTTATTATTATTATTGTTATTATTATTTATTTTAAAATTTTTTTTTAGGAACAGAGGTCGAAATCGAAAATTGGTCGATGACGACGTTCTTTTACGGATCTTCTGTAACAAAGAATAAGAGTACAGTTCGAAGTGGTTTCGACTATGATAAATAGTGACCAGTACGTACCAAATCTATATGAACTAGAACCAAGATCTTTACGACTGTAAGGAAAGGAGATGGTTGGCTCCGGTTACAAGTTCACTGGAGGTGTTAGACTTGGTTTACTTCGATTCTTGTGGGAACCCTCTTAAGTTATGGATCATTCTCTTTTGAAACTATAGTTTTATTATAACTCTTTGTGTTGTCAAAAGGATTCTTGAAGTCCTAGGGAAGAAATAACATTCGTTGTAGATGCGGACCGAAGATTATAACCGTAACAAGAAGATGAGAGGTGACACCAAGGTTCTCAACCCTTACCCGATGGATTCGTGTACTTCTACTGGTGTCTCTACTTCAAAAATAGATTTGTCCGTTATTGACTTCCATAGGCCAATGTATATTTAATTTTGTTCCTCTTTCCACGTGTCGACTCTACATAAACCCAAGAAAGGTAAAATTGTCGTTAATCAGTAAACAGTAATAAGGTATCACCGGAGTACAGATCTCCTTATTTCCCTTTACCTTTTCATTAGGGTCAACACGTCGTCTCCGTCGTAGGTGACGTATCGAACGATTAAAGAATAATCTATTTGAAGGGTCACTTATTGGTAAGATCGTTGTTGTCTTCTCAGGACTGTAAACCGGGTAGAGTAAAGACTTTATAAGTTTAAGTATAATTTTACTATTTAGTATTACTATGAAATTTTTAACATTATAAGAATCAAATCGTCTACTTATTAGTGAGCCAATTCTCGGAGATTGTTATAATATCTACATTATTACATAATATCGAGAAAAATTATTATCCAATTTAAAACTTGGAAAGAAAAATTAGGTATAACGAAAGTTTTCAATAATATTAGGTTAATATACTTTTAATTTAACTAAAAAGACCTCCTAATAATTTCTCTTGTAGAAGGACTTAAATTACGGTCTTTATACGGGTATCAGTATTGTGTGTGTGTGTGTGTGTGTGTGTGTGTGTGTGATGGTTATCGGTGGGTTTTCTTTCCAAACTTAATGTTATAGGAGTTTGGATTGATTCTAGTATTGTAGGCCAGGGTAGTGAAGTACCGTTTATCCACCCTTTTGTCACCTTTGTCACCGACTGAAATAAAAAGACCCGAGGTTTTAGTGACGTCTACCACAAACGTCGGTACTTTAATTTTATGCGAATATGGAACCTTCCTTTCAATACTGGTTGGATCCGTTGTATAAGTTTTCGTCTCTGTAATGAAACGGTTGTTTCCAGACAGATCAGTTCCGATACCAAAAAGGTCACCAGTGTATACCTACACTCTCAACCTGACACTTCTTTCGACTCACGGTTTCTTAACTACGAAAACTTGACACCACAACCTCTTCTAAGAACTCTCAGGGAACCTGACGTTCCTCTAGGTTGGTCAGGTAAGACTTCCTCTAGTCAGGACCCACAAGTAACCATTCTACTACAACTTCAACTTCGAGGTCATGAAACCGGTGGACTACGCTTCTCGACTGAGTAACCTTTTCTGGGACTACGACCCTTTCTAACTCCCGTCCTCTTCCCCTGCTGTCTCCTACTCTACCAACCTACAGTAGTGGTTGAGTTACCCAAACCTACTTGAGGACCTCGACCACTACCTGTCACTCCAGACCGCACTAGTCAGGTACCCCAGCGTTTCTCAATCTGTGCTGACTTGTTGACTTGACTAGGGGTTTGGTTTCCGGGAGTAGTCAAATTTAAATAAACTAATTATCGGGTCTTTTATTGAATGATCACGGTCTGTACGTCCTTCACCTGATACACTTTATGGTCTAATTTTAGATGTAGTAAAAAGAAACTACGGTATTTGTTTTATCTTAATTTATTCTATTTACGTTTATGTACAGATAAGGTTTAAAATTATCTATTGTTCAACTATCTCACCTAACTTGAAATTTTAATGTTATTGTGATATTTTGGTGACAAACAAACGAACAAACAAATTAGTTACAACTTACCCACCCAAAAAGAGACCTAACAACTTAGACTTCCGACATTAGGTTTAATTAGAAGTTAACGATCAGACAAGTTCCCGACGAGTGGTCCCCGAGAAAGGTAGGACCACCTAATACAAAAGGTAGTCGGTCACTTAAATGGATGGTTTTACTTTAGTTATCCACTCGGTCGAGTGAGGTAAAGGAAAATTTATCGAATTTGAAAGTTATCTTGTTCTTTTATCTCCGACAGTACTCTAATTTAGTTTGGTTCCCAGTTCCGAACACCACTTTTCTTCGACTCTAAAGTCTTGAATGATCCCCCTCGACTATTTTCACCTCTCCGAAAAAAAAAGTCAGAGTTTTCCTGTCGACTTTCTAACAAAATGACGTCCACTATACAGTCGGACAATGAATGAGTAGTATGGACGGTTTGAACCCTCCGAGAGACAATAATGAATATTGACGGTCAAATGTTCTACCGGGACCCCCCTCACTTACTTGGTTGATTTTGTTTGTCTCCAATCTAGTGTTGACGTTACAGAGGAGATCAGTCGTGTTCATCACTTAGAATTTATCCTTCCTGGCCGGGTTTATGAAAAGGAACTCCAGTAGTCTAGAACACCCGGACTTTCTACCGAGGGTCGGGGTCCTTAATTGAAAACACCTCACGACACCGGACCCTTAAGACTAACTATCGAGTCCTCTTTCCGAACTAAACTAGTGTATTCCTGAAAGGTGTAATTGACGAAGACCTATCTATTCTAAAAAGGATCATTGAAATGGAAATCAAGTTTAAGACCCCCTTCTCGTTGATTAATTCGTCTTTGTAGTCACTTTTACACGTCGTTATGCCCTTTGTGTGTTCCTGTCGGGACTGTTAGACTCATCGGACTTTATTCTCTTCGACTTTAACTCTTTTCCTAAGACAGACGGATCTGATAAAAAAGACACGACAAAAAGAGGGAAACCATTACGGACAGACAAATCCGTAAAGTTCAATCTCCGACAAGACCTGTATCATATACCGAGTAGACAAGTGAGACCAGAATGAAGCTAAACTAGAAAGTCAATTTAACCGTAAAACATCAACAAACCTTTGATACGGAACCCGCTCCCCCTCCTCCCACCCCTGTCCCCCTCAAATATTATCACTTGTTCCTCCCCTGACTTCACTTTCTTGTGTTAGATATTGGTAAAACCATCGGATAACTGTCACCTTCCAGTACAATACTACAAAACTTACGTAAAGGTCCCCAGGGGGTCCACTGCGATTACCATTTCTTGTACGGACTGTACCTCTCTGTATTCTCTACATCGAAGAAGGGAACCAACCCTTCTAGGTCACCTCTTACTTTACCGTGGAATGAGGTCATAAGAACGGACCTCTTAGGACATCTGTTCCCTCAGACCGCTTGATATCGGGTATCTTAGTGTTTCTCAGTCTGAATCGTGTGTATACGAAACTCGGATGGAGAGATTCATGAGTTCACGAAATTTGACTCGTGAACTCGGGGGATTACACTCACGTTCAATTGTGTCAAACTTACACCGAAATTTCGTGGTATCCTACTGGATGCCTCTTCCGTTACCGTGAGGTGAGGTTATGAGAACGGACCTTTTAGGGTACCTGTCTCCTCGGACCATCCGACGTCAGGTACCCCAACGATTCTCAGCCGTGCTGACTCTCTGAAGGGAAAGTGAAAAGTGAAAGTACGTAACCTCTTCCTTTACCGTTGGGTGAGGTCATAAGAACGGACCTCTTAAGGTCCCTGTCTCCTCGGATCACCCGACGACAGATACCTCAGCGTGTCTCAGTCTGTGCTGACTTCACTTAATCGTCGTCGTCATCGTCGTCCTACTGGATCCCTCTAAAATTTTCATGGGTACGGACACAGAGTAGCAACCTGTAAGACTAAATTAACCTGATCCAGTCCTAGATTAAGAGTTTGAAAATTTTTTCAGGAGAGTCTATAAAAATTACACGTCCATAAAGATTATTCGTTGATCTTGTATCTTGGGATCGACGTATATCTTACGGATTTTTCGTCCCTCTTTTCGGTTTATTCTTCTGTCACTCACGAGACCATATATTCCCCTACACACGGAGATAAACCTTTCCTAGGTAGTTTAGGAATTAATGTAACCCATACAACAAACTACTTTATATAGTGAGAGTATCTACGAGTAGAGACACGAAAGACTGTATTGTAATACGCACAACCCTGACACACACACATACACGTACACACGTTGATATGTAGATGTAGATATAGATATATCGGATTGTATATACTCCTTAAATAAGTATGGACAATCATCGAATTTTGTTATCACAGTTCACTTCTAAGTTTGAAGTAAGAAGACTTTCTTACGGTGCCACTATTAATATTGTAGTTACCGAAGAGTTTTCTTATTTAGAAGTGATTAAACTCAAGTTTTAGAAAAGTTACACCGTAATTTTTTTAATAAGAGATACATTTTAAACTATAAGTTGGTCTCATTCTTCCCGACATCAAAAAGTTTGACTGTGTTGAAGAAACTATTTCATTTCTGACAGTTTTAATATGTATCTTCGGGATTCCGTCCTCTTTTCTACGAAAGGTAGAGGTTCCATTTATTTCAAGAACTGTCTCAGACTCACTTTCTCCTGTCGTCAGGTCAACCGTTAGAGGGTTATCAGTAAGAATTATACTACCATCTACCTAATACCTTCCCCCCTGTACTAATCTAAAGTAGTGTGAAAGTACTGTCTTAGGAGGGTAGTCGCCCTAATCGGAATACCTTTTCTAATACTATGTGTGACGGTAAGTATTTAACAGATATAATACGTTGTCTACTATTTTTATAAACTGTAAGATACTTCAGATTTGACTTTTTCGTTTCGTATATTTAATACTAAATTCACCTTTTTGTTGGAGGACCCGTCTCTCGTCAGATCAGTTAGTGTTCTCTAAACCCGAAATTATAATGAGACACAAGGTTTAAAGTCATCCGACTACTCATCCTTCACTACTTACTAATGAAACGACGTCTCATATGTTGAGGGAGACTCTTAATCTTAACTATGACCGATAAATTGAGACTTATAAGTGACCTTTCTGTCCACGACTTTGACTTCGAGGTTATGAAACAGGTGGACTACTCTTCTCGACTGAGTAACCTTTTTCTGGGACTACGACCCTTTCTGACTCCCGTTTACTTCTCCCAATATATCCTACTCTACAAACCGACCATGGTGACTGAGTTACCCGTATTCCACTCGTTTGAGGTCTTCTATCACTTCCTGTCCTTCGGACCACACGACGACGAATACCCTAGAGTTTCTCAGTCTGTACTGAATCGTGGACTTGTTGTTGCAAATGACTTATAATGGGGTTTCTCATAAACGGAAAGTTACATGTTCGTGTTTTGAACCACGATCCTTAACAAATAAGACTGGGGTTTAAAAGTTTATTCATGTTATTTGTAAAGTCATATAGACCTATAACGTTTAACAAATATTTGTTACTTCGAAATAAGTAAACAAGTAAGTTCTACTTGTATGAGTAACAACGGATAAAACGTATATTCGTGGAAGATCTAAAACTCCTATGTCTTCATATTGACTTATGGTCGTTTAATAAGTCAATATGTATATGTGTACAAGTAAGAAAAAAATTTAAGAAAAAAACATATCCAATAGTGACTTATAACTCATCTTAAGGGAGGATGTTTCATCCAAGAACAACCAATAGAACTCGTTTTAGTACTTGTATATCGGGGTATAATCAAATTCTAAGACACTAGAATTTTAACTTTTATTTAATCAAGTTATTATTTACATCAATGTACGTGTCTGTATCTTTCGTTTGAATACCTATGATTACCCTCTTCACCTTATCCCACCCCGTTTATTCCTCAAACTTTAATTGTATATGTGTGATGATATACATACTGTACCTATATGTTACATGTTTCTGGATAACATGTTTTGTCCGTTGATATAAACTATAACACGTTATTGAATATTACCTTTTATTAACCCTGTAAAACATATATATATACTGACTTAGTGAAAAGACATTTGGACCTTTATTGTGTTGTAACATTTAGTTGATATGATGTTATACTTTATTTTTTATTATTTACTTCAATACACCCAGTTAACGACTGAGACACATTTAACGTTCTCGAAAAAGTATTCAGGACGTCGTAGTCGAGTAGAAAAGTATCAACAGGATCCGGGAACAAGTTGAAAAACGTTGGGGTCAACTGACATCGGACGAGAGACTGACATCCGAGGAGACACCTTAAAAGGTTCTTACTTATGACTTAGCCCAACCGTAAAGGATGAGGATAGTACCATGGTATCAGGGAGTCAAGTCAGTACGACGGATGGATGGTCGACGAACCGAAACATGTGAGACTCTTCTATTCTTGTTTATTCTGTATCAAGACGAAAATTACTCAAACTATCTATCGACTCCCCTTCTAAATATTTGTATGGAATCTATTTTCTTTTCTCTAATATCTTAGAGTATTATCCCGAACCATTTTCCACTACACCCTTGTCTCCTTTTTCCCTCTTGAATTATAAGTGGTTCCCATCCCTAAAATCTTCTACTCCGATGTGTCTTCTTGATGTGTTCTCTTCAGAATTACTAGACCTTATGGTGTTACTAAACCAGTGAGTGGATCTCTACCTGTAGGACCTGACACTTCATTTAACCCGAAATCCTTCGTAATAATACTTGTTTCGATCACCTCCACTACCTTGAGGTCAACTCGATAAATTTCAGAATTGCAATAAGGTCATTTAAACCTTTTGAATCGTGACTGGTGGTCTGACCTTTTACAGTCAAAAGTAAGGTTAGGGTTTCTTCCCGTCACGGTTTCTTTTAAGTTCGATTACATGTTTTTAACACGAAAAAAAAAAAAAAAAAAAAAAAATTGTACGATCACTCCAATACGAGTTTTAGGAAGTTCAATCCGAAATTGTCACGTACTTAGTTCTTGTAGGTCTACATGTTAAACCCAAACTTCTCCACTTTCTTGGTATCTATTTTAACGGTTGGAACCTCCGCCAGGATTCTACCACCTCCTTATCCTGTCCCTCTAGTGAAAGAGGGGATGTTTAAGTAGTTTTCTTGAAAATTTAAGACTCATTTAAGGCACTTTATTGAAGACTTACGGCCGTCTCCTATAGACCGTGGGTCTTCTCGTCGGGTAACGGAAACTTTCCTTCATCCTTTTTTATATTTTCTGTTTTTTTCTCTGTTTTCTCCATCCCTACCTCTAGGTAGGGTCCTTCCCTCAGAAATTTTGTCTCTTCAAAGATTTGTGGTCCTTTGTGAGAGTGACGGCTTAGACACCTCTAAGAACCTTGGTGTCTCCCTTTGTATTGTCCCTTATTTTTATTTATTTATTAATTTTGGGTGTCTAATACTCGGGTTACCATTGAGGGGGACACCTCTCCGTCGTGTCTGTGGAATGGGCGGTGATCGTTTGTCCCCGACCCGTCTCTCCGAACCCGACGTAACGAATCTCATTCCTGGCCCAGACTTACGGGACTCCCGTTAGACTCGTTTGATTGAACCCGATCGTTTGGTCTGACACCCTATCGATGGTGCGGTTTTCGGGATTGTATTCTGTGGCGACCCGGGCGTGTTTCTTGTTTTCTTGTCTCTATGGGCTGACGTCTGGCAGGGAGAGACCACGGTCCGTCGGTCTCGACCTTCCCCCGTTAACGTCGGGGCCTCTCTGTAATAGATGGTTTGATGTTCGTCCGAAGAAACGATTGATTCTGAAGAACCCCAAGACCTGCCAGTTGTAGGCGGACTGTTCCACTCGGCTAACATGTGGGTCTTTTGGTTCACCGTCCCTGCCCCCTCCACTATTCAACGTCGCTGACGTGAGTGGTTTGTGGAGTAGTAGACTCGACGAGCCTGGACCCTTCCCGTGTTTTACGTCCGGGTTGCCTCAGACGTGGAGACTCCTGATGGGCTCACGAACTTGGACTCACCGAATCTGGACCCTCCACGTCCGTCGGGTCCCGGTCGGAGCCTGTCAAGGGACGCCTCGTTGGATTTCGGACTTGTCACACCCGTCCCTCCCGTGTGCGTGACACTCACTCCCGTCCGGGTCACACCGACTCTGTGACGCTCGTGTACGGTCACAATAAACAAACGTCACAGGGAGGGAGGGGTGTCGCGATAACTTGTTCACTCGGATTTTTGCACAGGCGGTGGTGGGGGAAAACAGTCCCACCTTTAGTCTGTGACTTCTCTGGTCGTTTGTCTTCTTCGATTTTGTCTCCCTTGGCGGGACCTTCACTGTCCACGTTATCTAATTTTGGGACATCAATCATGGTTGATGTATCCTTCCCCGGATGTCTAGAACTCTTCATATTCGGTCTGGTTCCTTAATACGTTTTTACTTGACTGGGGTGTGACGGGTGTTGTGGTCTCTTTCAGGATCTACATCAAAATGATAAACATTCTAGTAAGAAGAAAAAAAGATAAAAAATTTTAATATTCAGGAGATAATGAGGAAATTAAAATTAAAAATATTGGATGATAATGAGACGTTTTTTTTTTCTGGAATAAAAAATTTCATTTGAAGTATATATATATATATATATATATATATATTGTGAAAACACTGAAAAAAGAAAAAAAAAAAGAAGAAAAGAAATTATAACATAAAAACTTTTAGGTTGGAGATGAAATCTAAAAATTAGAAATGAAAAACCATAAACAATAGTTAAAACATGAAAATTCTTGGGTTAGAAGTCATGGGTAAAAATGAACCCTCACTCTAATGACTGAACTCACGAGAAAGGGTGAAACCTAAGAGGAAAAAGAGGTGGTCCAACGGAGACAGAGGAGGGAGGGGGAAGAGAAGAGATGGGTTGAGACACTTAGACACACACAAGGTCTGTCACCTCTTGTGTACCCCCTTGACTAATGACCGACCTAGACAGAGAGAGGAAAAGTAAGAGGAGAAAATAGGAGGACCGGTGGAGACAGAGGAAGGAGGGAGAAGAGAAGAGACATATTGAGGTACTTGTAGAGACTCGTCAGGTCTGACACCTCGTGTGCATTCCTTCACAAATGATCGACCGAACGAGAGAGGAGAAAACTAAAGTGTAGTAGAGTAAGCCCAGTAGAGATTGAGGGAGGAGGGAGAAGAGAAGAGGTACATTGAGACACTTGGAGAGACCCACAGGGAGTGACACCTCTTTGGAAAGTAGAAATTTTATCTACAAAATAGTTTCCACAACATATTTTCCTCTTCGGAACTCTGATGATTTTTATTCTGACTTTTGGTCTTCGTCCTCCGTATTCAGGTTTAGGACTCTTGAAGTCTCTTGAGGACTGAGGTCCCTTGTAATTAGTTGTCCTCGAGTGGTTTACGGAGGTATGGATGTGACTTTGGTTCGTGGTGGGTTCCCGGTTGTTCAAGGTCTCGTTCTATATGGTACGTTTAAGAGGTCGTTGTGTCCTTGTGTCGGGATTCGTAGTTATATGTCCGATGAGTTTCAATGAGGTTTGGGTGACAGTAGAGTATTGAGTAATGACCTGTGAAGTAACGTGAGGTCTCTCTTCTTTAGGTCGAGGTGGGTGTTCTTGTGGTTGTGTTCGAAGGGATAGGTTCTTTGGAACTGTTCGGTGGGCCTATTGGGGTGGGTGTCACTCCTTTGAGGTGTTATTTCTCTTGAGGTGTTTGACGGTCTTGTGTCTTTCCGGTGGGGTCTGACTCGTTATATTTGTTCTACTTCTCTGTCTCCTTATGGGTCGTCCATTTCCTTGTCCTATTTACGGGTGGTTTAGTTTGGTTTCTACTTCATATCCTTTAGATGGGCTATTTCTTAAGGTTTATTACTATCACTTTTACTAGTTTTTAGGACTTTAGTTTTACCTTAGTGTCTATTTATCGGACCTCTGTTCCTAACTCTTCTACGTTCTTTCCAAATTGTTCCTGGATCTTCTTTATTTTTTCTCAGTTATATATTACTTATTACGTTATTTACTCTAGTTTTTGTGAGACCTCCGTTGTCTATCTTATTGTCTCCGTCTTCTATCCTAATCACTTTATCTTCTATCTTACCATCTTTATTTACTTAGTCTCTTCTTTTTTCTTTTTACTTAATTTTCTTTACTCCTGGTAGAGTCTCTGGAGGTTCTGTTATAATTTGACGGATTGTAAACTTAGTATCCTCAGGGTCTTCTTCTTCTGTTTTCCTTTCTGATACTCTTTTATGAACTTCTCTATTATCAACTTTTGAAGGGATTTTACCCCTTCCTTTATTAATGGGTTCAGGTTTTTTGGGTCTCTCAGGGTTTGTCCTATTTGGGTTCCGTTTTGTGGGGTTCTGTATAATTAGTTTAATTGTTTCTAGTTTGTGTTTCTTGTTTATAATTTTCGTCGTTCCCTTTTTGGTGTCTATTGTGTGTTCCCCTAAGGGTATTCCTATTTTCGACTAGAAAGATATCTTTGTGAAGTCCGGTCCTCCCTTACCGTTCTGTATAAGTTTCACTACTTTCTTTTATTGGATGTCGGGTCTAATGACATGGGTCGTTCCTAGAGTGAGTTTATACTTCCTCTTTAGTTTTCGAAATGTCTGTTCGTTTTCGACTCTCTTAAGTCGTGGTGGTTCGGTCGAGAGGTTGTTTACGATTTCCTATAAGAGATCTGTCCTTTGTGTTTTCCCACATATTTGGTCTTGGGTTTTGTTATGACATTTACCGTTGTCCTAGTATGAATAGTTATTAATGGAATTTACATTTACCCAACTTACGGGGTTGGTTTTCTGTTTCTGACCGACTTACCTATGTTTTTGTTCTGGGGATATATACAACAGATGTTCTCTGGGTAGAGTTTTGTCCCCTGTGTATGTCTGACTTTCACTTCCCGACTTTTTCAATAAAGTGCATTTATCTCTGGTTTTCTTTCGTCCTCATCGTTATGAGTATAGTCTATTTTATCTGAATTTTTTTATTTTTTCCGACACTTTTCTCTGTCTTTTCTTGTGATGTATTACTAGTCTCCTAGTTAGGTTCTTCTATATTTTTAATATATATATATACGTGGGTTGTATCCTCATGACGTTATACATTCTGTTTACGATTGTTGATACTTTCCTCTTTAATTGTTATTGTGTTATTATCACCCTCTGAAATTATGGGGTAAGTGTGGATACCTATCTAGTTGATTTGTCTTTTAATTGTTCCTTTGTGTTTGAAATTTACTATGTTATCTAGTCAATCTGCATTAACTATAGATATCCAGTAAAGTAGGGTCTTTTTACTTAAAGTGGATAAAAAGGTCACGTGTTCCTTGGAAGAGGTCCTATCTAGTGTAGGACCCGGTATTTAGATCGGAACCATTTAAATTTTTTTTTTTTTTTTTACTTTAGTAAGGTTCGTAGAAAAGACTGGTGTTACGTTATTCTAATCTAGAGTTAATGTCCTCTTTTTCGATAAATTTTAAGGTTGTATATCTCCGACTTGTTGTGCGACAACTTATTTGTTGTTTAGTGTCTTCTTTATTTTTATATGTATCTTTACTTACTTTTACTTTTGTGTTGTTGTGTTAGGGTTTGGACACCCTGTGACATTTTAGTCACAATTCCCCCTTTCAAGTATCGTTATGTCCGTATGGAGTTCTTTGTTCCTTTTTTAGTTTATTTATTGGATTGAGATGTGGATTTCGTTGATCCTTTCCTTCTTTACTTCTTGGGGTCCCAATCATCTTCCTTTCTTTATAATTTTTAATCCCGTCTATATTTACGTTTTCTTTGTTCTCTCTGGTATCGTTTTTAATTGTTTCGGTTTTCGACCAAGAAACTTTCCTATTTATTTTAATTGTTTGGTAATCGGTCTGAGTAGTTCTTTGTTTCCCTCCTTTTAGTTTAGTTATTTTAGTCTTTACCTTTATCTCTCTAGTGTTGTCTGTTGTGTCTTTATGTTTCCTAGTATTCTCTGATG
The DNA here is from genome assembly GCA_006410555.1 of Capra ibex. Lineage (NCBI taxonomy): Eukaryota > Metazoa > Chordata > Mammalia > Artiodactyla > Bovidae > Capra > Capra ibex. The sequence goes on along the minus strand of SJYO01041852.1, from coordinate 773,179 downwards.
ATAGTCGTTAATATACGGTTATTTTATCTGTTGCACCTTCTTTATCTGTTTAAGAATCTTTCATGTTTAAAGGTTTTGACTTGGTCCTTCTTTATCTTTTAGAATTGTCTAGGTAGTGGTCGTACCTTTAATTTTGACGTTAGTCTTTTGAAGGTCGTTTGTTTTCGGGTCCAGGTCTACCGAAGTGTCGACTTAAGATGGTTTTTAAATCTCTTCTCGATTGTGGATAGGATGAGTTTGAGAAGGTCTTTTAACGTCTCCTTCCATTTGAAGCTTTAAGTAAGATACTCCGGTAGAGTGGGATTATTGTTTTGGACTGTTTCTACGGTGTTTTTTTCTTTTGATGTCCGGTTATTGTGACTACTTGTATCCACGTTTTTACGAATTGTTTTAAGATCATTAGTCTTAGGTTGTCGTGTAATTTTTCTAGTATGTGGTACTGGTTCACCCGGAATAGGGTCCCTACGTTCCTAAGAAGTTATAGGTGTTTAGGTAGTTACATTAGTAGTGTAATTGTGTAACTTTTGATTTTCGATATACTAATAGAGTTATCTACGTCTATTCCGGAAACTGTTTTAAGTTGTAGGTAAATACTATTTTTAAAAATGTCTTTCGTCCTTATTTTCCTTGTATGGAGTTGTATTATTTTCGATAATTACTGTTTGGGTGTCGTTTGTAATGGGAGTTTTCACTTTTTAACTTTCGTAAAGGGGATTTCAGTCCTTGTTCTGATCCCACGGGTGAGAGTGGTGATGATAAGTTGTATCAAAACCGTCAAACCGGTGTCGTTAGTCTCGTCTGTTTATTTATTTTCTTTAGGTTTAACTTTTGTATTCATTTTGAGAGTGACAAACGTCTACTGTACTAGGAGATGTCTCTTTTAGGATTTCTGGGGTGGTCTTTTAATGATCTCGATTAGTTACTTATATCATTTCAACGTCCTATATTTTAGTTGTGTGTCTTTAGGGAACCTAAGGATATGTGATTATTTTTCTTTTATCTTTCTCTTTAATTCCTTTGTTAAGGTAAGTGGTAACGTTACTTTTCTTATTTTATGATTCCTTATATAGATGGATTTCTTTGATATCTGGATATATATCTTTTAATATTTCGTGACCACTTTCTTTAGTTTCTTCGTTGTCAATCTTGACCTGTACCTTGTTATCTGACCAATGATTATCCTTTTCCTCATACAGTTCCGACATATAACAGTGACACGAATAAATTGAAGATACGTCTCATGTAGTACTCTTTGCGACCTGACCTTCTTTATGTTCGACCTTAGTTCTAATGACCCTCTTTATAGTTATTGGAGTCTGTACGTCTACTGTGGTGGGATTACCGATTTTCACTTCTCCTTAATTTTCGGAGAACTACTTTCACTTTCTCCTCTCACTTTTTCAACCGAATATTGAGTTGTCACCCTTTTACGTCTAGTACCGTAGACCAGAGTAGTGAAGTACCCTTTATCTACCCCTTTGTCACAGTCTGAAGTAATAAAACCCGAGGTTTTAGTGACGTCTACCACTGACGTCGGTACTTTAATTTTCTACGAATGAGGAACCTTCTTTTCAATACTACTTGGATCTATCGTATATCTTTTCGTCTCTGTAATGAAACGGTTGTTTCCAGGTAGATCAGTTCCGATACCAAAAAGGACCTCAGTACATACCTACACTCTCAACCTGACACTTCTTCCAACTCACGGTTTCTCAACTACGAAAATTTGATACCACAACCTCTCTGGGAACTCTTAGGGAACCTGACGTTCCTCTAGGTTGGTCAGGTAAGACTTCCTCGGTTGGGACCCTAAATAAACCTTCCTTACTACAATTTCGACTTTGAGGTCATGAAACCGGTGGAGTACGTTTCTCAACTGAGAAACCTTTTCTGAGACTACGACCATCCCTAACCCCTGTTCTCCTCTTCCCCTGCTGTCTCCTACTCTACCGACCTACCGTAGTGACTGAGTTACCTGCACTCAGACTCACTTGAGGCCCTCAACCACTACCTGTCCCTCCGGACCGCACGACACTAAGTACCCCAGTGTTTCTCAGTATGTGCTGACTCACTGACTTGACTTGATTTGACTTATCTACCTCTTTATATGGTACAAGTACCTAGCCTTTTTAGTTATATCACTTTTACTCATATGATGGGTTTTGTTAGATATCTAAGTTACATCAGGGATAGTTCGATAGTCGTCATAAAAAGTGTCTCGATCTTGTTTTTTAAAGTGTTAAAGATATCTTTATGTTTTTTGGAACTTATCGGTTTCGTTACAACTCTTTCTTCTTACCTTGACCTCCTTAGTTAGACGGACTGAAGTCCGAGATGATGTTTGGTGTCAGTAGTTCTGTTACGCCATGACCGTGTTTCTGTCTTTATATCTAGTTACCTTGTTTTATCTTTCGGGTCTCTATTTAGGTGTGGGGATACCTGTGGAATAGAAACTGTTTCCTCCGTTCTTATATGTTACGTCTTTTCTGTTAGAGAAATTTCTCACCACGACCCTTTTGACCAGTTGGTGAACATTTTCTTACTTTGATTTTGTGAAAGTTAGTGGTATGTGTCTTTCTTTGATTTTTGCCTAATTCCTAGATTTACATTCTGGTCTTTGATATTTTGAGGATCTCCTTTTGTATCCGTTTTGTAAGAGGCTGTATTTAGTGTCATCCTAAGAGATACTGGGTAGAGGGTATTATGACCTTTATTTTCGTTTTTATTTGTTTATCTTGGATTAATTAGAATTTTTGAAGACAGGTTGTTTCCTTTGATATTCGTTCCACTTTTCTGGCGGAAGTCTTACCCTCTTTTATTATCGTTTACTTCGTTGACTGTTTGTTGTTTATAGTTTTTATACGTTCGTTGTGGACGTCGAGTTAAGGTCTTTTTATTTGCTGGGTTAGTTTTTTACCCGGTTTCTTGATTTATCTGTAAAGAGTTTTCTTCTACATGTCTACCGATTGTTTGTGTACTTTTCTACGAATTGTAGTGAATAATAGTCTCTTTACACTTACTTCTGGTGTCACTCCATGGTAAAGTGCCGTCAGTCTTACCGACGCTAGGTTTTCAGATGTGCGTTATTTGCGACTTCTTCCACACCTCTTTTCCCTTGGGAGAATGTGACAACCACCCTTACGTTTGATCATGTCGGTGATTCCTCTTGTCATACCTCTCAGGAATTCTTTTGACCTTTATCTTCACGGAATACTGGGTCGTTAGGGTGACGACCCGTATGTATAACTCCTTTGGTCTTAACTTTCTCTGTGTACATGGGGTTACAAGAAACGTCGTAACAAATATTATCGGTCCTGTACCTTTGTTGAATCTACAGGTAGTCGTCTACTTACCTATTCTTTTGACACCATGTATATGTGTTACCTCATAATGAGTCGGTAATTTTTTCTTATGTACACTTAGTCAAGTTTACTCCACCTACTTTGACCTCGGATAATATGGCTCACTTCATTCGGTCTTTCTTTTTCTGGTCACGTCATATGATTGCGGATATATACCATAAATCTTTCTGTCATTGTTATTGGGACATACGTTCTCTCGTTTTCTCTGTGTCTACATATCTTGTCACAAACCTGAGACACCCTCTCCCACCTTACTAAACCCTCTTACCGTAACTTTGTACATATTGTAGCATATTCTTTGTTTAGTGGTCAGGTCCAAGCTACGTCCTATGTCCCACGAACCCCGACCACGTGATCCTACTGGGTATCCCTACCATGTCCCTCCCTACACCCTCCCCCCAACTCCTACCCCTTGTGTACATGTGGGCACCATCTAAGTACAGTTACTTACCGTTTTGGTTATGTTATAACATTTCATTTTATTATTACAATTATTATTATTTATTTACTATTTACCATTTTTAAAAAATTTTTTTTTAACGGTTGGAAACAATCTAGTACCTCTTTCGTTTCCTCAAGGTATTTTTGTAGATGAAGATGAAGTAACTGATACGATTTCGGAAACTAATACACCTAGTGTTGTTTTGCTCCTTTTAAGAATTTCTCTATCCTTATAGTCTGGTGGAATGGACAGAGGAATCTTTGGACATACCCAGTTCTTCTTTGTCTTGGTCTATACCTCGTTACCTGACGAAGTTTAAAACCTTTCCTCATGGTGTTCTGACATAACACAGTGGAACTAATAAATTGAAGAGACGTCTCACGTAGTATACTTTACACCATGACCTACTTGGTGTTCAACCTCAATTCCAAAGTCCCTCTTTATTGTTGGAGTCCGTACGTCTACTATGGTGAGATTACAGTCTTTTACTTCTCCTTTATTTCTCGGAGAACTATTCCCACTTTCTCCTCTCACTTTTTGGAACGAACTTTGAGTTGTAAATTTTATGATTCTGTACTATAGTAGCGAAGTACCGTTTACCTTCCCCCTTTTCACCTTCGTCACTGTCTAAAGTAAAAGAACGTGAGGTTTTGGTGACCACTGTAACTGACTTCACCTCGGTTTTTTAATTTTCTACGAAGGAAGAAACTTCCTTTCGTTAGTCATTGGATCTTCGTATAATTTTTCGTTTCTGTAGTGTAACGGTTGTTTCAAAGAGATATCAGTTTCGATAGTACAAAGGTCATCAGTACATTACCTATTCTCTCAACCTGGGATTTCTTTCAACTCATCGTTTCTTAACTACGAAAACTTGACACCGTGATCTCTTCTAAGAACTCTCAGGGAACCCGACGTTCCTCTAGTTTGGTCATGTTGGGGTTGCCTTTAATTGGGAATTATAAGTGACCTGACTACGAGGTCATCAAACCGGTGAACTTCGTTTGTCGACTGAGAGACCTTTCTGAGGTTACGACTCTTTCTGACTTCCGTTTTCCTCTTCCCTTACCGTCTCCTACTCTATTAATCTATCATAGTGACTCAGTTACTTACACTTTAACTCGTAGGGACCCTCTATCACCTACTGTCTCCTCGGACAAATACGACGTCAGGTACCCTAATGTTTTTCAGCCTGTACTGAATCACCGACTGGTCGTTGTTTCCTCAAAATGTTGTCTCTAGGGGTTAGAGACCCTAGATTACAGACTACTATACTCCATCTGGACTACATTATTATCTTTAGTATACGTTTTATTTATATTATATGAACTTAGAGACCTTTTTTAGGGGAGGAGGTCAGTTACCTTTTTAACAGAAGGTACTTTGACCAGGGAGAATTCCTAGTGCCAAAATTTTCTTCTTATTGTCGTGTTAAATATAAATAACTCGATGATGTGGAACGTTCCTAAAGGGCACTGACAGAGTAAATTCAGGATTGATGATAGGATATTCCTTTTGTAGTAATGGGGTTAAATATCAACTAAAATTTTTGTACTCGAGTCTCTCGAATCAAAAAATCGGGGTTTAGTGTCAATAAGAATGTTTCTACTCGAAGGTTGTTTCCAGACGGGTTCTGGTTTCAGGTGTACACGTCGACATTAATCTATGACGAAGGGTTTGTGTCTAAAGGATTCCTTGACGGACGTAAACAAAGGATCCTGACAACATTATCTTCGACCTACCTAACTTTATTGTCTTAAACAAAAAAGTGTCAAGACGTCGGGAGTCGAAGTGTCATACACAGTCGTCCTACCACGAGGGAGACCTTTGAGGTTCCATATCAGGAAGGAAAGGAGTGATTGAGAGTCACTGAGGTCTACAGGGAACCGAATATCTTCGTGTCAGGGTTAGAGACGAAGGAAGAAAGAGGTGCACCGAGGAGGACCTAAAAATACACAGAGGTAAAGAAAAAGAGTGTTCCTGTAGTCAGTAACCTAAATCCCGGATTAAGTTCTTCGAGAGTAAGACTCTATAAATAGTATAGACGTTTCAGGGAAGAAAGGTTTATTTCAGGGTAAGTATCCATGACCCAAAATTCTGAACCTATATAGAAAGTCCTCCGGTGTTAAGTTGTGTGATCCTATGACGAAATCACCTCACATGTCCCGTTCAACCTCAAACAGTCCTGTTCTTTCATAACTTTGCTCTTATGATTCTTAACGTTGGTCTTATGACGTTGTGATTCTAATTTGTGACCTGTCCATTCTCTTTCGGTGTAACCTTTGACGTATATGAAACGATATGAACCTTACGGTTTTATTTTTATTCGTTAGTCCTTTTGTGTACGAATTTTTAGTCCAAATTTGTGATCTATCTGTAGTCCATTAACTTTTGACCAGTCGGTTCGATTTTTTAATCCCGATATATGTTTGGACTCTCAGTAAACTCTGAAATACATTCGTTTCTAGTATAAATTAATACGTAAACTATTCACAGTGAGGTCAAGGTCTATCTTCGTCTAATATCTTACCCTTAAACACCGGTCACACTAGGGGATCCATCGAAAACTGTGTTGGGTCTACCTCCTTATACCTAGTTTCTGGTAATCTTTCCTCTTCTCCAATACCTTATTTCACTATTATTCCCTACTATCTAAACGAATTTAAAATATTAGTTGAAATTTCTTTGAAAAATGAAACTAAGTCAAGTCAAGTAAGTGACTCAACACAGGTTGAGAAACGCTGAGGTACTTAGCGTCGTGCGGTCCGGGGGATCAGGTAGTGGTTGAGGGCCTCAAGTGAGATTGAGTGCAGGTAGGTCAGTCACTACGGTAGGTCGGTAGAGTAAGAGACAGTAGAGTAAGAGACAGCAGGAGAAAAGGAGGATGGGGGTTCAGGGAGGGTCCTAGTCAGAAAGGGTTACTCAGTTGAGAAGTGTACTCCACCGGTCTCATGATCTCAAAGTCGAAATAGTAGTAAGTAAGGTTTCTTGTGGGTTCCGACTAGAGGAAATCTTGCCTGACTCACCTAGAGAAACGTCAGGTTCCCTGAAAGTTCTCAGAAGAGGTTGTGGTGTCAAGTTTTCGTAGTTAAGAAACTACTATTAGAAAGAAGTGTCAGGTTGAGAGTATAGGTATGTGCTGGTGACCTTTTTAGTATCGGAACTGATCTCCCTGAAAACAACCGTTTCATTACAGAGACGAAAAGTTGTACGATAGATCCAACCAATTTTGAAAAGAAGGTTCCTCATGTGCAGAAAATTAAAGTACCGACGTCAGTGGTAGACATCAGTAAAACCCCGGGTTTTTTCATTTGAGATTGTGATAAAGGTGACAAAGGGGTAGATAAAGTGTACTACACTACCCTGGTCTACAGTACTAGAAGTAAAAGGCTTACAACTCGAAATTCGGTTTAAAAATTGAGAGGAGAAAGTGAAAGTCGTTCATCGAAAAATCAAGAAGGAGTAAAAAACGGTATTCCCACCACAGTAGATTTATAGACTCCAGTAACTCTAAAGAGGGTCGTTAGAACTTCGAATACGAAGAAGGTCGGGTCGCAAAGAGTACTACATCAGACGTATGTTCAATTTATTCGTCCCACGGTTATATGTCGGAGCTGTATGAGGAAAAGGATAAACCTTGGTCATACAACAACGTACAGGTCACGATTTACAACGAAGGACTGGACGTATATCCAAAGAGTTCTCCGTCCAGTCCACCAGACCATGAGGGTAGAGAAAGTCTTAAGAGGTCAAATAACACTAGGTGTGTCAGTTTCCGAAACCGTATCAGTTTTTTGGTCTTTATCTGAAAAAAAAAAAAAAAAGACTTTCAGAGAACGAATAAGCTACTAGGTCGTCTATAACCGTTAAACTAGAGAACAAGGAGACGGAAAAGATTTTGGTCGAACTTGTAGACCTTCAAGTGCCAAGTGTATAACGACTTCGGACCGAACCTCTTAAAACTCGTAATGAAATGATCGTACACCCTACTCACATTAACACGTCATCAAACTCGTAAGAAACCGGAACGGAAAGAAACACTAACCTTACTTTTGACTGGAAAAGGTCCGGACACCGGTGACGACTCAAAAGGTTTGAACGACCGTATAACTCACATCGTCAAAGTGTCGTAGTAGAAAGTCCTAAACTTTGTCGAGTTGACCTTAGGGTAGTGGAGGTGATCGAAACAAGTATCACTACCAAAGATTCCAGGTGAACTGAAGTGTAAGGTCCTACAGACCGAGATCCGCTCACTAGTGTGTTACCACTAATAGACACAGCACTTCTAGAAAAAACATGTCAAGAAGACACATAAGAACGGTAGAAAAGAATTATAGAAGACGAAGACAATCCAGGTCTGGTAAAGACAGGAGATAACTAGTAGAAACGTAATTTACAAGGGAACCATAGAGATTAAAAGAACTTCTATAGAGATCAGAAAGGGTAAGACAAGAAAAGGAGATTAAGAAACATAACTAGCGACTCCTCCTGAAAGAATAAAGAGGAACGATAAGAAACCTTGTGACGTCAGTCTACGAATGTAGACAGGAAAAGAGGAAACGAAAAGTGAAGGGAAGAAAAGTGTCGATAAACATTCCGGAGGGGTCTGTCGGTAAAACGAAAAATCGTAAAGAAAAGGTACCCCTACCAGAACTAGGGACAGAGGACATGTTACAGTGCTTGAAGTAAGGTATCAAGTAGTCCATGAGGTAGATAGTCTAGATCAGAAAATTAAGATAAAGAGTGCAAGTGACATATTAGTATTCCCTAAACTGAATCCAGTATGGACTTACAAGATCACCAAAAGGGATGAAAGAAGTTAAATTCAGACTTAAACTGTTTATTCCTCGAGTACTAGACTCGGGTCAGAACAAAAACGATTGATGTATCTCGAAGAGGTAGAAACCGACATTTTTTATATTAGTTAGACTAAAGCCACAACTGGTAGACCACTACAGGTACACAAACAGAAGAGAACACAACAACCTTCTCCCACAAACGATACTGGTCACGCAAGAGAACCGTCTTGAGATAATCGAAAACGGGAAGAAGTAAGGTATAAGGTTCCGTTTTAAACGGACAATGAGGTCCACAAAGAACTGAAGGATGAAAACGTAAGTTCAGGGGATATTACTTTTCCTGTAGAAAAACCACCACAATCAAGATTTTCCAGAACATCCAAAAGTATCTTGGTAAGTTGAAGTCGAAGGAGTCTCAATGACCAACCCGTATCTGAACCTTTTGACACTATGACTTACCAAACGGAACCTTTGCTTGTCTCTAGTAAGACAGTAAAAACTCTAACGTAGGTTCATGACGTAAAGTAGGAGAAAAAAACTGGTACTACCGATGAGGTAAAGAAGATTCCCTAAGGAAGGGTGTCATCATCTATATTACCAGTAGACTCAATTTAAGTGCGAAAGGTCAGGTAAAATCAAGTGAATAAAGATCTTACAACTGCAAGTGAGAACGGTAGAGGACAAACTGGCGAAGGTTAAAGGGAACTAAGTACCTGGATTAAAAGGTCCAAGGATACGTTATAACGAGAAATGTCGTAACCTGGAACGAAGATAGTGGTCAGTGTAGGTGTCGACTCATAACAAAAACGAAACCGAGGGAAGTAAGAAAGACCTCAATAAAGAGGTGACTGGAGGTCATCGTACAGTCCGTGGATACCTGGACCCCTCAAGGAAAAGGTCATAGGATAGTAAAACGGAAAAGTATGTAAGTACTTCAAGACTTCCGTTCTTATGACTTCACCGAATAGTAAGGGAAGAGGTCACCTTGTGTAAGACAGTCTGGAAAAGTAGTACTGGACGGGTAGAACCCACCGGGGTGTCCCGTACCGAATCAAAGTGACTCAATCTGTTCCGACGCCAGGATCACACTAATCTAACTGATCAGAAGACACTAATACCAAAGTCACAAAGACGGGAGACTACGGGAGAACGTTGTGAATGGTAGAATGAACCCAAAGAAAATGGAACGTGCACCCCATAGAGAAGTGTTGACTCGGTCGTTTCTCGTCGACGACGGGGAATGGAACCTACTCCCCCATAGAGGAGTGACGACGGGGAGGACTGAAACTTACATTTCATCGAGGAAATCCGAGAGGACTTGTAGACTTCGGTAGGGAGGAACCTGTACCCCAACGAGGAGAGTCGACGACGGGGACTGGAGTCTGGGTACCATCGAGAAGAACCGACAAGGACACGACAGTATCGGACCTTGAGAGTCGGTGACTGGGACTGGAGCCTGTGCTTCATCAAGGAGAACCGGTGGTGGGGAGCCCGTACCCGAGGAGACCAAAGACGGGCTGGTCGACTCTTCTAATCTAGGGTAAATAAATAAAAACGAAAATAGAGGGAACGAGGTACTCTATATCGGTTTATATATATATATATATATATATATATATATATATATACACACACACACACACACACACACACACACACACACACACACACACATATAAGGTCTCTGTTCACAGTTTATTATAAAACGAATACAAAAGGAGATCTTTAAAGTACCAAAGTACATAATGTGAATTCAGAAATTAGACAAATTAAAACATATACCACATTCTTTCACCGGGTCAAAGTGAAAATGTATCTCGACAGGTCAAAAGGGTTGTGGTAAATAACTTCCTTGACAGGAAAAGGATAACATATAAGAACGGAGGAAACGACACCTAACTGTCATACACACACCCGAATAAAGATTCTAGAGTGAAGACAAGGTGACTAGAAAGACACAGGGAAACACATTCGTGGGACGACAACACTAATAACATCGAAACGTTATATCAAACTTCAACCTCTCACACCATCGAGGTCGAAACAAGAAATTTAAACGAATCCGGTAAGTAATGGGAAACACAAGATTCGTTTAAAATCCTAAACCCAAGGTTATGACACTTTTTTATGGAGCCATAAAATTATCTCTAACGTAACTTAGACTCCTAATGGAATCCCTCATACCAGTAATCATTATAATAAAAAAAGGTTAGGTAGTAGTGTCAAATAGAAAAGTAAACAAAGAAAGACGAAAGAAAGAAAGGATGTGTCTTTAAAAGACTCAGATCAAGTAAATGGAGGAACCAATCGAAATAAGAATAAACAAAATACGAAAAAGTACATTAACATTTACTCTGACATAAGAATTTAAGAGAAAAACTCTCAGACAATAATGACATATCTTTATATTGAATCAAATGTATAATTAAAAGGAGGGTGTTGAAGTGACTTTAGTAAATAATCAAGATGAACAAAGAACCACCGAAGAAATCCTATAAAATACATGCCCTGATACAATACATTGGTGTCACTGTCAAAATGAATATAAAAAGGTTAAACCTACAAAAAAATAGAGATAAAAGAGTGGACTAACGATACTAATCTGAAGGTTATGATACGACTTAAATTCACCATTCTTACTTGTAGAAATATAATAAACACTAGAATGTCGTTGACGAAAGTCGAAAAGTGGTAATTCATGTTACACCAACATGTAAACGGTATAGACCAGGATAATACAACTCAATATGAACGGACCTTTTAAGTTACCGATCTCCTCGGACTGTCCGATGTCAGGTACGTCAACGTTTTTCAGTCTGTTTTGACTCACTGACTCGTGTGTGTATGTGTGTGTCTTTGTGTGTCTGTATGTGCGTAAAGGAGATATTATTTAAACAACTCTCCAGACAGTATTTACCTACAACCTAAAATAGTTGTTAAAAGAAAAAACATAGATAACTCTACTATTATATCTAAAATAGGATACGAAGAAATTTACACCACATAGTGTAACTAAAACAATCATGACTAGATATAAACGTAATGACTTTATTTAGGGTTAACTAGTACTACAAACCAGGAAAATTACTGTACAACTTAAGTCAAATAATTATAAAACAACTCCTATAAACGTAGATAGAAGTAGGTGTTATAGTCGGACATTAAAAAAAAAAAGAAGAAGATAAAGAATCAGACCAAAACAATAATCTCACTACGACGGGAACTTGTTCACAAGAAAGGAGAAGTCTAAAAACCTTATTATTAAACTCCTATGTGTAATTGAGAAGAAATTTATAAACTATCTTAAGGGATCACTTCGGTAGGCAAGGATCTGAAAATGAAACCCCTTTAAAATATCAAATATATAAAATATAGAAAACATAAAGACACTATAGTCAACGGTTAAAAGGAGAAATATAATGACTAAAATAGACAAACCAGGGAGAGAGAAAAAAGAACCCGAAGGGATTATCGAGTCAACCATTTTTCTTTTTTTTTTTTTAGACGGACGTTATGTCCTCTGGGGTCAAGCTAAGGACCCAGCCCTGTAGGGGACCTCTTCCCTTTCCGATGAGTGAGGTCATAAGACCGAACCCATAATGACATACCTGACATATCAGGTATCCCAGTGTTTCTCAGTTTGACTCACTGAAAGTTAAAGGAAAAAAGAACTAATTAGACCGATTTCCAAATAGTTAAAACAAATACATAAGGTTTTTAGTCTAGAATAAGAGTACCTAGAAAAAGACAAAGAAAATCAGAGATAATTGTTTAAATGTAAGAGACGTCAGAAGTAATAAGGAAGGAAGATAATTCACACCCGAATCAAAGAAAAGTAAAACATGAGGGAAATTACATTGACACAACAAATCAACTCCTAATAAACAAAGGAGTCCATTCCTGATATAACAATATATGATGAGAGAATCTCGACGAAAACTACACCGGTTATTTGAAGCCTTGTAACAGACACAAAAGTAACCAAAGGTATATAAAATCATAAAGAAGAAATAAAGAAGTCACTGGGTGACCGATAAAAGATCGTATAATACATTAGAGGTGAAAAAAAAGTCATAAAAAGAACAATTAAAGATCAATATACAGTAATACCACTGTTTTCTACGAACTAAGAATTAAAATAACTCTGAATAAACCACTGGATTATACGAGATAGGATCTGTTACAAAGTACATGTAAACATTTCTTACGTATAAGTAGGTTCTCTAATTTACGAGATAGATAGTAGATATAAAGTTAATTCAGTAAATTTTGATTGTAAATAACGGAAAGACAGACCTAATAAACAGGTAACCTCGTTTAACGTCAGTTAGTATTTCCTTTCGTTAGGACTTATAAGTAACCCTCCTGACCATGACTTCGACTTCAAGGTTATCATACCGGTGGACTACATTTCTCGACTGAGTAACCTGTTCTGGGACTACAACCCTTTCTGACTCCTGTTCATCTCTTCCCCAGTTGTCTCCTACTCTACTAACCTAGTGTAGTGACTAAGTTACTTGTTGTCAAACTCGTCTGAGGACCTCTATCACTTGCTGTCCCTTCGGACCACCCGACGGCAAGTACCCCATCGTTTCTCAGACTATGTTGAATCACTGATTTCTTGTAGTTGTTTATTCATCGTATGACTCCAAAGAATGACCATAACATAATGACAGTTAAAAAGGAAAAGACAAACAATTATAAACGAAAATAATTAAATCCATGAAGAGACAATATACATATCCGAAGGGACCACCAAGTCTGTCATTTCGCAAATGGACGTTACGTCCTCTGAGTCCAAGCTTGGGACCAAACCCTTCTAGGAGACCTCTTCCTTTACCGTTAGGTAAGGTCGTGAGAACGGACCTTTTAGGGTACCTGTCTCCTTGGACCCCGATGTCAGGTACCCCAACGTTTCTCAACCTGTACTGACTTGACCACAACACAATAACAGTTAAAAAGGAAAATACAAATAATTATAAACGAAAATATTTAAATCCATGAAAATACAATATACATATCTATATATGTTTATAGTATATTAGAACGACCTGACTTGTCAAATAGTATTATGTTACAGGAAGAAATAGAGAATTACGTTAGAAACGAAATTTCACATAAAACAGACTATATTCATAACGATAAGACCAAAAGAAAATTAAAGGACACCTACATTATAGAAATCTCTATGGTTTCTTATAAAGTATGTTTTTACCTGTGTTATTTCCTGTCTTTACCTTACTCGGATGTTCTTCTTCTATAATTCTTCTCCACTGTTCTTATGTATCTTAATATATTTTTTATAGAATTACTAGGTCTATTGGTACTACTGTATTAGTCAGTGGATCTTGGTCTGATGAATCTGTCGTTTTAGTTCTCCCTGAATCCATCATCGTAGTGATGTTTATCTCGATCACCTCCACTATCTTAAGGTTGACTCGATAAAGTTTAGAATTGTCCACTACGACGATTTCACGAAATACGTTATACGGTCGTTTAAACCTTTTGAGTCATCACCAGTGTTCTGACCCTTTCCAGTCAAAAGTAAGGTCATGGTTTCTTCCCTTTATGGTTTCTTACAATTTTGATGGTGTGTTTATGTGTATAAAGTGTACGATTGTTTCGTTACGAGTTTTAAGAGGTTCGATCCGAAGTTGTCATGTTCTTGACTCTCTCAGTTAAGGATCCGTACAACTATTATTCAGGTCCCAGGGACTTCTCCTCTCTCCCCAGACCTTAAAAGTTCCTCTTTTCCTGTTTACAGAAAAAAAAAAAAAAAGGGAGACTTAAGAGATGTAAAGAACAGAAGAAATTCGAGTCTTAACTACTAATGTGTTGTTTGTTGACTCAAATTTGAGACATGATTCCTAACATATTATTGTGACAAGGGACGAGCTCCTTTGAAAGATGAAGAACTTTAGAAAGTCTGATTAGGACAATAGAACTTTAAATATAATACCCTTACCCGGAACATTCTAGAAAGATAACAATCAGGATTAGGACAGTAAAATTTTACATTTAACATCTTCACCCAGACCATTCTAGAAATGTTAGAACTCTGTAAGAAAACTAAATAACATTATTGGTTAAACATTTCATGTATTAAGGATACAAATCTAACCCCCCCCCCCCCCTCNCCCCCCCCCCTGTGAGAAGTAGGGGGAAGACTACAAATACAGTCTTCGAAGGAGAGAGAAAAAGTCAAGTCAAGTCAAGTCAAGTCAGAGAGTCAGCATAGGCTGAGAATCACTGAGGTACTTAACGTCGTGCGGTCCGGAGGGACAGGTAGTGGTTGAGGGCCTCAAGTGAGTTTCAGTACAGGTAGCTCAGCCACTACGGTAGGTCGGTAGAGTAGGATACAGCAGGGGAAAAGGAGGACGGGGGTTAGGGAGGGTCGTAGTCTCAGAAAAGGTTACTCATTTACTCCACCGGTTTCATGACCTCAGAGTCGAAATCGTAGTAACGAAGGTTTCTTGTGGGTCTCGACTAGAGGAAAGCTTACCTGATCAACCTAAAGGAACGACAGGTTCCCTGAGAGTTCTCAAAAGAGGTTGTGGTGTCGAGTTTTTGTATTTAAGAAGTCGCGAGTCGAAAGAAGTATGAGGTTGAGAGTTGTAGGTATGTATTGGTATCTTTTTTTTATCGGAACTGATCTGTCTGGAAACAACCGTTTCATTACAGAGACGAAAAGTTATGTGATAGATCCAACCAGTGTTGAAAGGAAGGTTTCTCATTCACAGAAAATTAAAGTACCGAAGTAGACAGGGAAAAATATGAAGTTATTTTGAACCATGTGTTTTAAAGAACTCACTAGTTCGGACCAGGACCCGGGGTTTCGATTTTAGAAGAAGTCTTTAGTACTTAGGATGTAACAGGTGACATTCGATAGTAGAACACCCGAGGGGACCCTAGAAGTTCTGTTCATTCTTGTGAGTCTCGACATCGGAAAGATGTAAGAGTTATATGTGCAAAAGACGGAATGAAATGATTGAGATGTCACACGAACACACTTACTTACTGTGCGGGACACACTTTGTTCACTACTTGGAACGAGACGTCAAAGTTCTACGGAGTATTACTGACTTCCGTTAGGGTTTTTCCCATCAGAACCCTCCCAAAATACGGTTGGACGGTTACGATTCTTTGTGGGTCACAGTGACGCTCTCCTCTCCGGTCTTTACCCGCTTCGTACACTTGACTTGAAAGAAAAGAGCAAGTGGAAAAGAACTAAAGAAACTGGTAATTATTAACGTACCCCTTAATATTAATGATTGAATTAGACAGTCTAGTATCTGAAAGTTCCCTTAACACTAGGTACGACAATGATACATGAAAATGAATCTGGGGTACATACCTTCACGGATCGGAACGATCCTCGGTTTTCAATGTTCTCGTGTAAACCCTCGTTCCGTCTTGAGATCGAGGTCCTTGTAGAGAGTCCGATTTCAGTGAGAAAACCAACGAACGAAGTCCCCGACAGCTGGACTTTCACTCAGGAACAGTATCGACACGGAGGTTTGATATACCAACCTTCGTGACGATCGACCGTACTCCAAAGGTTCTTGTATCTAACTCTTAGGGTCTGACCTTCATTTTACCCGAAGAAGAAAACCATCACGATCGAGAATCTTCTGGTCTCTTCCGAGAGACTACCCAAAACAGAATTGAGGAATCTATAAAGAAAACACCTTAGACACCGTTACTTGAACTTCCTAACCTGGATCATCGAACTCCTATTTTTAGTGAAAAAGGAGTGACCGGTTGGGAGGTGTTGGAGAAAACGATAGTGTATAGGACCACACCACTGTGAGTCTTCTCTGTAGAACCCAAACGACAAGTAGAGAAATACTGAGTGGTGAAAATGACGGCAGTCCTGACATGAGTCCTCACACGTGTCCGTGTGACTTGTGCCTACGAAGGGGATAATCAGGATCGGTCCCTTTGTATGGTCCTTTTGATGAGACGAAGTTGGGCTCACCACAGTCTCCTTTCCCCCTTTAGTTTGTTTCCACAGCCACCATCCCTTGATTTAGTTAAACCCCACTATAGTCCAGACAGGGACCACGCAAAGGTGTGATGGAATCACCATCTTGGTCCTCCCTGCTCATACCGCGGACGTAGTGATTCCCTATCTGATTCAGACTTGTCCCTTCCTTTCGAAGTCATCTCTCAGACAGATGGTGTGTGTGTGTGTGTGGGCGGGGGGGTAGAGCTCGACCCTCCTAGTGGAGACCACCTTTTTTCGGTGCCGATTCCTACAGCGAAAAAAGAGAGAATGTCTACCTTCGATTGTCAAAGTCTTGATGAGGAAATTTTACATTAATTTTTTTTTTTTTACCCTGTTCAAACTAGGGGTCTCAATTTTTTTTTTTTTTTTTACTGTATGGACTAGAAGAAGACACTATGACTTACCGGTGTCATAGGAAATCTTTACCCCTTACGACCGGTAAACTTCCCAGAGAATTAATGGTATGGTATTACAAAATGTTGATCTAGTCGAGACACCTTTTGTTCCCTTTACCCATGTTCACGGTATATACAACGAGAAATAGAGAGACGTTCAGTACGGTCTGAACAAAGGATTCCCATGTCTAAACCCACACTTTTGAGGTTGAGGGAGGAGAAGAGAATGAGACGGGGACATAGACCCCGAGGGTTGACTTGTCCTACTCTTAGTCCCGTGGAAAGGTCCTCACCAACGGAGTCAAAGTCATCTTTAAGTTTGTTAGGGTAAACCCCAGCTCTGATAAATCTCCTAGGTCTTTCACGTATCCTCGGAAATGTCCTGTTTGAAGTACTGGAATGAATCTCTCTATCGTCGGGTGATGGATCCCGAACCGTTGGGTAAGGTCATAAGAACGGACCTCTTAAGGTATCTGTCTTTCTGGACCGTCCGATGTCAGGTACCCCAGTGTTTTACAATCTGTGCTAATTCACTGATTGTGTCGATATTACATACGGATCCGGTCTGTGACCAGAGATTGAGTTTTTGAGCTCAAAGTCCCTTTGGCGATGTAAATCTCTACTTACCGAACCCATACTCTGGTCCCTTTTCTCCTTTGTACTTTATCGGTAGGAAGGATGACCCTTGGTTCGTCAAGAGTACTGTCTCAGTCTGAACCCCGATATTGCACCAAATTTCTCCCACCCTAGTCTTGTTCAAACGACCTATATAAGAACTTCCTAAATTCACTCGTGTGTGATTCTAAAATTTGATACAATTCAACTTACTGTATCTTACCCCCCTTTCCTTTGAGGACCATTTAAGGATCTATTTGACATGTCCTCTGAGAGGTGTTCAAATGACTGTAACTAGGACTTTAACGTCTTCCTCATTATTAGAAATTTCTATAGAGTGAGTCAGTCGAGGTTTATAGATGGTATTCAATCCTTTTGTCCGTAAACCTGGTTTAGTCAGAAATATTTTTGACAACGTCGACCCCGAGTCTGTCACATAATATCATCTTTTATACTCCTCCTTTTATCCTTCGTATTTTCTTGGTCCATTTTCTGACTACGGGGTTGTTACCGACAATTTAGACGAGACTTTCTGACTCTTTTTACGGGTCTCTTTGAATCCAGTTTTCCCTACCTAAACAATAATGACACCTTTCCTCCCCTTAGTGTTCACCCTAACGGACGTCCGTAGATTCGGTGGGAGTAGAGGTACGGGTCAGACGTTTCCTGGTATGACCTCTTCTCTGACGGGAAAATTCACATCCGGGGTCCCCAACCTGAGAGTTCTGTTATTCCTGATTTCCAGGGACCTCAAGGAATGTGTTCGAGGGTAGGATTAATGTGGGCTCCTTGGGGTTCATAATCATTGACACCCCGGTTAGTCAGTTAAAAGAAAACCTGTGAGTCCATTTAAAGAGGTGTGAGTAACTCCAGGGACCAGAAGAAAGGAGGGTTTGGTGATGGTATTACCCGACAGACCTACTCGGTTTCCAATAATAAAGTCAACAGAAAATTCGACATTGACCTTGAGACACGATAAAAGAGTGTCTTAAGACTAAAACGGTCTCAGAGGGAGTAGGAAAGACTCTTTTCTATATGACTCATTCCAGGTCCAGAGGTAAAAGTTCTACACCTTGGTCAAGAAAAATTAACTTGTTTTACATTTAGGATGTCACACCAGACTACCTTTTTGACATCCAAATCGTGTTTTACAAAAGGGACAACAAAGGTTCGTGTTTCTGGGAGTGAATAAAAGTGTAGTTTTCGTCATGGGTGATTTCCATCTGTAATTCCTTCTAAATTTTGGGTAGTAACTTTTAAATTTACTAGTTCCTGATAATTAAGGGACATTGTCAGGTAGTAAGTTAATTCAAGTCAGTGAGTCAGTACAGGCTGAGAAACGTTGGGGTACTTGACCTCGTACGGTCCGGAGAGACAGGTAGTAGTTGAGGACCTCAAATGGGTTCGAGTACAGGTAACTCAGACACTACGGTAGGTTGGTAGAGTAGGAAACAACAGGGGAAGAGGAGGACGGGAGTTAGAAAGGGTCGTAGTCCCAGAAAAGGTTACTCAGTCGAGAACCGTAGTCCACCAGTTTCATAACCACGAAGTTGTAGTCAGGAAGGTTACTTGTGGGTCCTAACTAGAAATTCTACCTGACCAACCTAGAGGAACGTCAGGTTCTCTGAGAGTTCTCAGAAGAGGTTGTGGTGTCAAGTTTTTGTAGTTAAGAAGTCGTGAGTCGAAAGAAATATCAAGTTGAGAGTGTAAGTATGTACTGATGACCTTTTTGGCATCGGAACTGATCTACCTGGAAACATCTGTTTCATTACAGAGACAAAAAGTTATACTACAGATCCAACCAGTATTGAAAGGAAGGTTCCTTATTCACAGAAAATTAAAGTACCGACGTTAGTGTTAGACGTCACTAAAACCTCGGGTGGGAGGTTTTTTTTTTTTTTTTTTTTTTTTAGTCGGTGACAAAGGTGACGAAGGGGTAGATAAACGGTATTTCACTACCCTGACCTACGGTACTAGAATCAAAAGACTTACAACTCGAAATTCGGTTGAAAAAGTGAGAGGAGAAAATGAAAGTAGTTCTCCGAGAAATCAAGAAGAAGTGAAAGATGGTATTACCACTACAGAAGACGTATAGACTTCAATAACTATGAAGAGGGTCGTTAGAACTAAGGTCGACACGAAGTAGGTCGGGTCGCAAAGAGTACTACATTGTCAGGTATGTTATGAGGATAAAACCCACGTCTTTTTCAGTTTACTATTTACCTCTGAAAAAGTTCTATATGTTTATTATTCACGGCTTAATAATATGAAATAACGGACTTTAAGGACTTGCTCGGTCTATAAAAAGTCAGTGACTAAATTTCCCATTAAATATCTCAATTTGGATATAATTTAGGAGGAGAGGGATACAGAAATTCTGTTGACTCTCCTAAGAACACGTAATGTACGATAACGATGTCAATCTAAGGCCCAATATCCCTTGAACGGACCTTGAACCACTACCGTTCAGTGAACGTCTACCACTAACGTCGGTACTTTAATTTTCTACGCATGAGGATCCTTCTTTTCAATACTGGTTGGATCTATCGTATAACTTTTCCTCTCTGTAATGAAACGGTTGTTTCCAGGCAGATCAGTTCCGATACCAAAGAGGTCACCAGTACATACCTACACTCTCAACCTGATACTTCTTGCGGCTCACGGTTTCTTAACTACGAAAACTTGACACCACAACCTCTTCTGAGAACTCTCAGGGAACTTGACGTTCCTCTAGGTTGATCAGGTAGAATTTCCTCTAGTCAGGACCCACAAGTAACCTTCCTGACTACGACTTCGACTTTGAGGTTATGAAACCGGTGCAGTACACTACTCAACTGAGTAACCTTTTCTGCGGATACGACCCTCCCTAACCACCGTCCTCCTCTTCCCCTGCTGTCTCCTACTCTACCGACCTACTATAGTGGCTGAACTACCTGTACTCAAACCCACTTGAGGCCCTAAACCACTACCTGTCCCTCCGGACCGTACGGTGCTAAGTATCCCAGTGTTTCTCAGTCTGTACTGACGCACTGACTTGACTTGACTTGACTTTCGGGTATCCAAATAATTACCTGTTTTAGAATGACATGACTACTACATTCACCCTAGAATTTGACATTTCAATTCTCGTTGTTACGAGGTAGAAATTTCCACGACAATGATCCTTATCTTATAGTGAATGGGACAAGGACCTCTGGGGTTAGAAGTCTTTTTTTAACTTTTTACTGTAATAATTCTCCGTTGACGTATTTGATTGAGTCCTTTGTGTTCTGTTGACCAAATTTAAAATGGGTATGGAAATATTCCCGAGCTTCACGGGGAGTTTTTACCCTGATAAGGGATACCGTCTGACAAAAACACGTGTTTATAACAGTATCTAGGACTTCGGATTTTTAATTGATACAATGAGTCGCAAATCTAAAAGTTGTCTGTAATGGTCCTCCAATTGAGGTCTAGGTCGGAAACTTAGTTTGTTCGTCGACAATCTCGGTCCTTACCTCTACACGGACTCATAGGCGCATCCGAACGAAGACGACTGGGGTTTTCAGGACTCAGACGGCAAACTGGGAGTTCTGTTGTGTAAGGACAGGACCTGAGTAAGAATGTGACGTAAGGTGTCAACCAGATTAACGACCCAGTCGTCTCACGAGGGGAGAAATAGACAACTTCTGAAGGGTACCACCCGAAGAGGTGAAGTTCCTTTTATGAAAGAAGTTGAGACACTACTGTAGATTGTTAGCATTCTACCTGACCATATTGTATAACATGGAATTGATACCTGTCTTACATTGAAAATTAAAACTAATACCAAATTGAACTAAATCACTGATAAAACGACGTGTATTTTAAAGTCCAGGAGGAAAACGGACCGGTCCGTGACTATCCCTGACCTAAGGAGTCACTACGACGACGACGACGATTCAGCGAAGTCAGTACAGTTTGAGACACACTGGGGTATCTGCCGTCGGGTGGTCCGAGGGGGTTGGGACCCTAAGAGGTCCGTTCTTGTGACCTCATACTAACAGACCGACGTTATAAAGGGAGACACCTTTCATGTCTACAATACGACGTTCAACTACGAGACTGATTCAAAAGAGTTGTCCCAAACGTTCTAATAGTTTTTTGATAAAGTCGGGAATTACGTCTTGTTTACTTTTAATCTTTCCTCCGAAATGTTTGATCTAACCGGAATATACATGATTGTCGGTATGTTCCTCCTTGCATACGATAATAAGTATAGGTTACAACATGTATACATGGTCTATACTCATGATTACAATGAGTGAAGTGTTTTGTGTACTTATTCTACCAAGTCAGATACCTAAGAGGACTTCGGAGTCAGTGGAGTGAAACCCTTTGTAATTAGTCGAGGGGTACCCCCCCCCCCTTTATAGAATTAGTAATTATTAAGATTGACAAGACAAAAACGACAAACGGAGGACGTAGACATTGACACATTGATCTAAACAGACGTTCAAAAATTCAATGTTTAACAACGGGTCCAAGGATTTTCACGGTGTCGGAGGAGGTTGATAAAGAACCCCGGGTATCTAGTCTCTAGGAGTCATACTAGCACTCCTCTTACACAACGTAGTTACTGAATCCCTGCTGCGGAGAGTTATCGTCCTTCATCAACACCTTACTTTTACTACGGGGAAAGGGAACCTTTGTATTAAGAGGATTTTCTTTTCCCCCCTCCTTTCTCAGTTAAGAATCCGTATAACTATTCTTCGGAACACAGGGATTCCTCCTCTTTCCCCAGACCCCAAGAGCTTCTTTACTATCCCCAGACCTTAAGAGTTCCTCCAATTCAATTCAACGAATCAGCACAGACTGAGAAACGTTGGGGTCCCTGACATCGGGTGGTCCGAGGAGACAGGTACCCTAAGAGGTCCGTTCTTAGGACCTCACCCAACGGTAAAGGAAGAGGTCCCCTAGAAGGGCTGGGTCCCTAACTTGGGTACAGAGGGCGTAATCTCCGTCTGCGAAATTGGAGACTCGGTGGTACCTTCGGGATTCCTTTTCTGTTTACAGAAAAAAACAGAGATGTAAGGAATCAAACTCAGTGTATTTTGTAGTGAAAGAAATTCAGTACTTGACTACTAATGTGCTGTTTGTTGAGTCAAACTTGAGACATGATTCCTAATATATTGTTGTTGCAGGGGACGTACTCCTGTCAAAGACGAAGAACTTTTGGAAGACTGATTAGGACAATAGAATCTTATTACCCTCACCTAGACCATTCTAGAACGATAAAAATTAAGATTAGGACAGTAGAAATTTATAATTAACACCCTCACCCAGATCATTCTAGAAATGTTGGAACTCTGTAAGAAAACTAAATAACATTATTGGTTAAATTTTCTGATATATTAATGGGACGAATCTGATCACTCTCCCCTTGAGAAGTAGGAGGAAGACTATCTGTAGATACACATACAGTCTTCGAAAGAGACAGGAAAAAATATGAAATTATTTTGAGACGATGTGATTTGAGAACTCACTAGTTCAGATCAGGGACCAGGACTACGATTTTAGAAGGAGAAACCTCTAGTGTTTAAACTGTAGAAAGTGACATTCGTTAGTCTTGAATCTTGAAGGTCTACAAAGTCCACCTAAATCTTTACCGTCTCCTTGGTCTCAAATTTGACTGTTGTAGATAACCTAGTATCTATTTCGTTTCTTAAGGTCTTTTAGTAGATAAATACGAAGTAACTTCGTCTTTCGGAACTAACACACCTAGTGTTGTTTGACACCTCTTAAGAATTATGGTCACTTTGAAAAATTGGAGGACACTTTAGACATACGTCCAGTTCTTCGTTGTCTTGATCCGTACCTCGTTATCTGACCAAGGTGTAACCCTTTCCTCATGTAGTTCCGACATGTAACAGTGGGACGAACAAATTGAATATACGTCTCACATAGTCCACTTTACGACCCGACCTACCTCCTTTTCGACCTTGACTCAAACGACTCTCTTTAAATATATTGGAGTCTATACGTCTACTGTGGTGGGAACGCGTCTTTAACTCCTTCTTGGTTTTTACCTTTACCTCCTCCTCTCACTTTTTGGACCGAATTTTCAGTTGTAAGTTTTTTATTTCTAGTACCGTAGACCAGGGTAGTAAAGTATCATTTATTTACCCCTTTGTTACCTTTGTTACTGTCCGAAAAAAAAAAAAAAAAAAAAGTAACACGAGGTTTTAATGACGTCTACCACTGATGTCGGTACTTTAATTTTCTGTGGACGAGGAACCTTCTTTTCGATACTGTTTGGATCTGTCGTATAATTTTTCGTCTCTGTAGTGAAACGACTGTTTCTCGGTACATAAAGTTCGGCACCAAAAAGGTCATCAGTACATACCTACACTCTCAACGTGGTATCTCTTCCGACTCGTAGTTTCTTAACTACGAAAACTTGACACCACAACCTCTTCTGAGAACCGTAAGGGAACCTGACGTTCCTCCAGTTTAACCAGTTAAGATTTCCTTTGGTTAGAACTTATAAGTAATCTCCCTGAATGTGACTCGGACTTCGAGATTATGAAACCGATGGACTAAACTCAGTAACCTTTTCGGGGACTACGACCCTTTCTAACTTCCGTCCCCCTCTTCCCTTACTGTCTCCTACTCTACAAACCTACCATAGTGACTGAGTTTCGTGTCCTCAGACTCGTTAGAGGACCTCTACCCCTACGTGTCCCTTTAGACAGTACGACGTCAGGTACCTCGATGTTTCTCACCCTGTACTAACTTACTGAGATGTTGTTCTCGTTATAAAAAGGTAGAGAAGTAAAAGTCAGACAAACATAGAATTCTAGACTTCACTAAGAGAGTAGCCGTCGTATCCTAGAACAAAAAATAAGTAACAATGGGATACAGAATTAACCTTATAGAACAATTAATTTAAATAAAATTAACTACCAATACATGAATGTCGGTACAACAACAAAAGAACAACAAAAACATCAAGAAGAAACCAGGAAAGAAAAAAAGAACAAGAGAAGGAACACTAACTACTGATAAAAATTCCAATACAAATATAAAGAAAGAGAAATAAAAGGTACATAAACAATATCTAATAAATAGAGAAAACTCTAATGGTACACCAAGTATATATTGTTGGATACATATTTCGTTAGATTCAACTACCAGTGAATTTGAACGTAAAATTTGGAAATTGTAAAATACAAAAACTGTAGTATAAAATTTAGAAAAAAAAAAATAATAAAAGGTATTTAGAAATAAGGATTACTGTGTTAAAAGAAAAAGTTTATTATAAAAAAAGAAAAAAAATTTAGANAAATTGTAAAATACAAAAACTGTAGTATAAAATTTAGAAAAAAAAAATAATAAAAGGTATTTAGAAATAAGGATTACTGTGTTAAAAGAAAAAGTTTATTATAAAAAAAGAAAAAAAATTTAGAATAAAATATACAGTAAATTGATAATAATTGATAATACAATCTATATCTACTGAAGTAATAGTAAAAAACCAAAAAAATTACACACTATAAAGACAATTTTAAATAAATAAAAAATTAACTTCCTGTTAAGGAAAAGTCTTAAAACGACAAAAGAGAGTTTGTAGTTATTGTTAGTCGGCATCCATTTGGGTACAGGGAAGGGCGGACTTGGAGGGAGGGTAGAGGGAGGTTTAAGGTTGGATCTAACTATGTCACGGGGACAAACATAAGAGACTTAGTATGTCCTCTAAGAGTGACCGATAGATAAAATGTATACCATAACATTTGAAGGTACAATGAGATAGGTATGTAGAGGGTAAGAGGAAAGAGGGACAGGGGGGGTTGGGACCAAATAGATTCAGACAAGAGATTCAGACAAAGAGGTAACGAATGGATGTTTATTTAAGTAGTCATAGTGAAAAGATCTAAAGTATACGTATGTAATCATATACTATGAATATGAAGACTATCTGAAGTGAGACATATTGTCCAAGATCCAAGTAGGTGGAGCGATCTTGACTACTTTTACACAAGGAAAAATACCGACTCATCGTACTTTGTTGTTTGACTAAGGTTTGTCCTTTTCCTCATGTAGTTCCGACATATAACAGTGGGACGAATAAATTGAAAATACGTCTCATGTAGTACTCTTTACGACCTGACCTTCTTTGTGTTCGACCTTAGTTATAACGACCCTCTTTATAGTTATTGGAGTCTGTACTTCTACTATGGTGGGAATACCGTCTTTCACTTCTCCTTGATTTTTCGGAGAACTACTTTCACTTTCTCCTCTCACTTTTTCAACCGAATTTCGAGTTGTAAGTCTTTTACTTCTAGTACCGTAGACCAGAGTAGTGAATTACCCTTTATCTACTCCTTTGTCACCTTTGTCACAGTCTGAAATAATAAAACCCGAGGTTTTAGTGAAGTCTACCACTGAGGTCGGTCTTTTAAATTTTTCGCGAATGTTGAACCTTCCTTTCAATACTGGTTTGATCCATCGTATAATTTTTCATCTCGGTAATGAAACGATTGTTTCCAGGTAAATCACTTCCGATACCAAAAAGGTCACCAGTACATACCCACACTCTCAACCTGACACTCTTTTCGACTTGCAACTTCTTAACTACGAAAGCTTGACACCACAACCTCTTCTGAGATCTCTCAAGGAACTTGACGTGCCTCTAGGTTGGTCCGGTAGGATTTCCTCTAGTCAGCACCCACAAGTAACCTTCCTGACTACGACTTCGACTTTGAGGTTGTGAAACCGGTGGAGTACGCTTCTCAACTGAGTGACCTTTTCTGAGACTAAGACCCTTACTAACCACCGTCCTCCTCTTCTAGTCAGCACCCACAAGTAACCTTCCTGACTACGACTTCGACTTTGAGGTTGTGAAACCGGTGAAGTACGCTTCTCAACTGAGTGACCTTTTCTGAGACTAAGACCCTTACTAACCACTGTCCTCCTCTTCCCCTTCTGTCTCCTACTCTAACGACCTACCGTAGTTGTTGATCTATCTGTACTCAAACCCACTTGAGGCTACCAACCACTACCTTTTCCTCCGGACCGTAAGACACTAAGAACCCCAGTGTTTCTCAGCCTCTACTGACTCTGACTTGACTTGAGTTGAAACGTATATTCAAGTTGTTTATCCCACTGTTATATGCCGAAACTGCATAAGGAGAGTGTTAAATCTTGGTCAGGTAACGAGGTACAGGTCAAGATTGAAAATGAAGAACTAGAGTTATGTCTAAAGAGTCCTCCGTCCATTTCACCAGACCATAAGGGTAGAGAAATTCTTACAAGGTGTCAAGACACTAGGTGTCAGTTGCCGAAATCGTATCAGTTATTCTGTCTCCAAAAAGACCTTAAGAGAATGAAATAGATACTAGGTAGCCTACAACTGTTAAACTAGAGACGAAGACGACGGAAAAGATTTAGGTCGAACTTACACACCTTAAAAAACCAAGTGCGTGATAACTTCGGATCGAACCTCTTAAAACTCGTAATCAAACGATCACACACTTTACTCACGTTAACACGACATCAAAATTGTAAGAAACCGTAACGGAAAAGAAACCCTAATGTTACGTTTGAACGGAAAAGGTGAGGACACCGGTGACGACTCAAAGGGTTTAAACGACAGTATTACACACATCGTGAAATTGTCGTAGTCGAAAATCCTACACTTTATCAAGTCGACCAAAAGGTAGTGGAGGTGATCGAACATCACTACAAAGAATTCTGGGTGAAATGAATGTAAGGTCCTCCAGACCGAGATCAACTCACTAGTGTGGTAACACAAATATACCCAGTGATTCTAGAAAAAACATATCAAGACACATAAAAACGGTGGAGAAGAATTATAGAAGAGGAGGACAATACAGGTATGGTAAAGACAGGAAATGGTACGTGAAGAAACGTACTTCACAACGAAACCATAGAGATTAAAAGAACTTCTATAGATACAAAAAAGGTTTAGATAACAAAAGGAGATAAAGAAAATAATTATAGTGAATCCTTTCGATTTCTGAAGTAGGTATCAAAAAGTCAGTGGGACAGATAGTCTAGATTAGGAAACTTAGATAAACAATGAAGGTGAAAAATTAACATTTCCTAACATAAATCCAGTATACACTTATCGGATCACCAAAGGGGATAAAAGGAGGTAAATCCAGGTTTAAAACGTTATTCCTCAAGTACTAGACTCAGTATCAGTCGCGGACCAGAACAAAAACTACTGACATATCTCGAAGAGGTTGACACTGACGTTTCTAATATTAGTTAGACTAAAACTATAACTGGCAAACCACTACAGGTACACATCTCGGTAGAGAACACAACAACCTTCTCCCACAACCGATATAGGACACACAAAATAACCGTTTTGAGACAATCAGGAAAGGGACAAAGTAAAAATGAGGTTCTGGTTTGAATGGACAATGAGGTCCATAGAAAACTGCAGGAGGAAAACGTAAGGACAGGGGATTCTACTTTTACTGTAAAAAAAACCACAATCAAGATCTTCCAGAACGTCGAGAAGTATCTTATCAAGTTGAAGTCGAAGAAACCGCAATTACGAACACCCGTATCTGAACCTAATGACACTTGACCAAGGAAGATCTCATAAAAGTTAAAGTCATTAACACGATAATAAAAGATAAATGAATAAGACATAAAGAAGATACAGGTACCACTAACATAATTGACACAGCAAAGAACATAAAAGAGGCAAGATAAAAGTTCAGAAGTCTTGTACAAATTATGGTAATAAGAATTAAGAGAAAGTCCATCTAACAATAAAGGAGAAACAATTAAACCAGAACACTCAAAGATGGAACAAGAAAGTAAATACGATATAAAGATACGAAAAAGAAAATAAAAAATTGAACGAGGTAAACTCCAGAGGAAAGGCGTCTGAAATCCCAACATAAGGAAAAAGGAAAACAAAAAACGGAAACCTCCCCTTCCAACCAAATCACCAAACACAACCGAAGAACAATCCCCATTGAACACGGACACAAGATAACCCTCCTCTCATTCGTCTAGTTTATCTATTATATACCCCGTATATGTGTGTGAAGGTGTGTGTGTCAATATTGGTTTCAATAGATTTCTTTTCACATGTCCTCTAACTGAACCAATTCAATTCAACTAGTCAGCACAGGCTGAGACTTTGGGGTACCTGACACCGGGTGGTCCGAGAAGGAAGGTACCCTAAGAGGTCCGTTCTTAGGACCTCACCCAACGGTAAAGGAAGCGGTCCCTTAGAAGGGTTGGGTCCCTAACTTAGGTCCAGAGGGCGTAATCTCCGTCTGAGAAATTGGAGACTCGGTGGTCCCTTTTTTACGTTATAACTGGTTAATTTTCATCTCGATTAATCACGAATTAGACCTTTTGACTCGGACTCGTCTCACAGTGGACCCCTCACATCTTTGTTTTAGAGTCGTCAAATCGAATGTACTACTTTTGTCTTTCGTGCATCCTTTCTCTTCTTTTTCTTTTTTCTCCTTTTCTTCTATTTTCTCTTTTCTTTTCTTACCTTTTGTTCCAAATTTTTTTCTTTTTTTATATTTTCGTTTCTATTTATCTGTATACTCTTATTCTAAATACATATAAGTCTTTATCGACGTCGACCCTTTCTACATATTCTTTACGTCAGTTTATATAGTTTTTGTTTCAGTTTTTTTTAGTGTATTTTTCCACTTTGTCTTTTATTCCAGAAAACTAAAATTTATATATATATATATATAAAAAATATTCTTTTTCTCCTTTTGACATGTTGTGACGTTTTCCACTTACACTTCCATCTTTATATATCCCCTTTATTTGTCACACTAAATCTTCTTTTTTCTTCTTTTTTGAAGAGCTCCAGTATCAAGAAAAACATCTCAGACGGGGACCCGTACCCCAACCTAATGACAGGACACTATAAAAGGACCAAACTCCGTCGAACACGGACACAAGACCAACTACCTCCACGTAGAGTAGAGAGACTTCCTGTCATGTCACAGGTCAAAACTCTACAGATACCAAAGTCAGAAACCCGTCTAGAAGATAAAAACCGTCACAATCTGTACAGACAAAGACGTCGACGTTGTTTCACCGGGAGAGTCGTATAGAAGTGATAACAGTCGGGGGATGAAGAGGGACCTTAGAAAGGACCACAAAGACAAGGGACCATGGAGGGACGTGACTTCCGACTTGGAACGAAGAATCCTCGAACACACCTAGAAAAGAACCGAGGGGTTGGGACGAGAGACGTAACGTCTCTGAACACACCCGGAGGAAGTCGGTGGACTCGAGCCGGAGACAAAGTACCCCGAACCCATGTGAACAGAGTAGAGTAACCGAACCGGACATACAGTGTCCCTAACGTACAAGAAGAAAGTCGAGAGGCTCAGGTTGGAAACATGGTGCTCTATAGACACCCGACCTTTCAAAACGTACGGTACGGAAAGATCCAGGGGTTCCGGACGGGAGATACGGTACTCCAAACACACGCGACCTCTCCTAAACATACGACGTTGAGAGAGTCGTGGGGAGAGTCGTGGGGCACGTGTGGGAGACACGACGTCCTGAAGACACCCGAAGAGAGTCAGGGGACTCGGACGGTAGGCCAACCCCGATGTCAGACACTCGACAAATACCCGCCTCTGCACGTAGGAAGAGACAAAAGACGGGAGATTCAGGAACAAAACGGGTCAAAAGGTTCTAATGTGTCGAGGGGGAATCCGGATGGACACTCCCTCGAAGGGTCACGTGCTCCTAAGGAGAACGAAGTCCTGAGGAAGGGAGGGAACCCCGTGTTCGAGGGTAGGTAATCAAAAGGTAGAAAAGGGAAAAAAATACAGAGGTAAGAGAAAGATGGAGTAAAGTACCTCCAATCGGATGGGGAGACTTCCGGACTCCAGAAGACGACAGTGGATGTCCAACGAAACATCATCAACAAGGTATGTAACTACTCAAAAACTACATAAACACTCCTGCGACCCTTAGAGGGGTAAAATTAGGAGACGGTGGAAGGTATGGATTGAAATAATGATGACAAAAATTTGTAAATGTCATCGAAATATCTACTAACTAAGTGATGTAAATACTGTACAAACGAAAATTGTTATTCTAATAAAGAAACTATTAAAAGAATAAAGAGAGACCCGGAAAACAAAGGGTACACTTATTCATGAAAATATTGGAGTCTATTCGTCTACTGCGGTGGGAATACCGTCTTTCACTTCTTCTTGATTTCTCGGAGAACTACTTTCACTTTCTCCTCTCACCTTTTCAACCGAATCTTGAGTCATAAGCACTTTGATTCTAGTACCGTTGACCAGGGTAATGAAGTACCGTCTATCTACCCCTTTGTCACCTTTGTCACTGTATCCAACAAAAAAAAAAAAAAAAAAGGGAAACCACCCCCCCTCCATCCCCCAGAGCTCCCCGAGGTTTTAGTGACGTCTACCACAGACGTCGGTACTTTAATTTTCTACGTACGAGGAACCCTTTTTTTTTTTTTTTTTTCGATACTGGTTGGATCTTTCGGATAATGTTTCGTTTCTGTAATGAAACGGTTGTTTCCAGGTAGATCAGTTTCGATACCAAAAAGGTCATCAGTACATACCTACACTCTCAACCTGGTATTTTTTTCAACTCACGACTGTAGACTTAACGGACCGACTTGTCAGACCAATGTTGACAAAGTCCGTACAACTACACGATCTGACTTGATACCACACGTACCGACCGGGTGGTTTCGACCTCGACGAAACTTACCAACGGTCGACGCCGACGTAAAGTCCATTCCACTTCGTCTTTGACGAAACCTCTCCGACCGACCCCACCTATTCAACTCACCCTTTCCAAGAGTCCTCTTACGACCCTATTCCGTACTACAGTCAATCAAACTACATCTCATTGTTTTTATCAACCTGGTCGATCCACCTTCCTTATAAAAATTTTACCTTGGGTGATATAAAGATAAAGACCTTTTTCAAGATGATGTAGAATCACGGAGATAGTGTACGGGACTTTAATCTGTTACTTGAGGTGTATACTGTGTCTACGAAAACTTTGACGACGGAGCTACCAACTTGAATCTCACTCACTCAAACAAGTACTCAGGAAGTTCTTGTCTCAGAGTTGACACGTTACGTTACGTCCTCTGGACCCAAACCAGGGACTCAGTCCTTCTAGGGAACCTTTTCAATTACAGATGGGTGAGGTCATAAGAAAGGCCCTCTTAAGATACGTGTCTCCTCTGATCACCCAATGTCAGATACTCAAATGTTTCTCACTTATACTGACTTTTTGAGAAAAAGTACGGTAAAAGAATATTGTGTGAGAATTTTATCCTTAAAAATTCTAAAACTCTAAAACCGGTCTAAAAGATGATTAAGTACACTTACTCATTCTCGTAACAGTCATAAATTTTCTAGACATTATATCATCTACACGACCGTAAAGACAAAAGGGGATTGACTAGGTATGAGATGGGTAACGGTGGGACTAGACACGAGGTCTTTCGACTGGGAGTCTTAGTACAGTTGACTAAGGAAACGGAGACTAAAGACCAATCCAAACAGGTCACCTAAAAATAAACGGGTTACTTCCTGTGTCGTCCTATGACCTTATAACAACCTTTACTCTCACGTAAAGGAGAGGACCAAGGGAGACACGGTTGTCTCAACTGTCATCGATGTAGTAAAGAACGTTGGTGTCGAGAGGTACCAAGGTTATTTTCGAGGAAATAAAGGAGTTGTCCAACTTCTATCATTATCAACGGGTGTCAATAATAATTAAAAAAAATTAACCGATGAATTTCTACAAGTGTCGAAATTTTTATACGGAAGTAATTCAAGAGAAGGATTTCTTCACCCTTATGGTCTGATGGAATGGACAGAGGACTTTTTGATCATACGTCCAGTTGTTCGTTGTCAATCTTGGTCTACTCCTTGTTACCTGACCAAATTTTAATCCTTTCTGTTCATGTAGTTTCGACATATAACAGTGGGACAAATAAATTGAATATTCGTATCATGTAGTACACTTTACGACTTGACCTACTTAGTGTTTGACCTCAGTTCTAACGTCCCTTTTTATAGTTGTTGGAGTCTATACGTGAGATGACCGTCTTTTACTTCTTCTTTATTTTTCGAAGAACTACTTCCACTTTCTCCTCTCACTTTTTAGATTGAATTTTGAGTCGTAAGTTTTTTACTTCTAGCGTCGTGGGTTGGGGTAGTAAAGTACCTTTTACCTACACCCTTTTCCCCTTTGTCGGTGTTTAAAAGAAAATAACCCGAGGTTTTAGTGACGTCTACCACTTCCATCGGTTTTTTAATTTTTTTCTTTCTTTCTTTCTTTTTTTTTGTGAGGGGAGAACCTTCTTTTCTACACTGTTTGGATCTGTCGTACAATTTTTCGTTTCTGTAGTGAAACGGTTGTTTCTAGACATATTAGTTTCGATACAAAACAAACAAACAAACAAAAAGTCATCAGTACATGTCTACACTTTCAACCTGGTATTTCATCTGACTCACGGTTTCTTAACTACGAAAACTTAACATCACGACTTTTTCTGAGAACTCTCAGGGAACCTGTTGTTCCTCTAATTTGTTTAGTTACGGTTTCCTTTAGTTGGGACCTATAAGTAATCTTCTTGACTACGACTTCGACTTAGAGGTTATAAAGCCGGTGGACTACGTTTCTCGATTGTGTAACCTTTACTGGGACTACGACCCTTTCTAAAACCCGTCCTCCTTATCCCCCGTCGTCTCCTACTCTACCAACCTATCTTAATGGTTGAGTCACCTGTACTCAAAATCGTTTGAGACACTCTATTAATTCATGTCCCTTTGGACCGTACGACGTCAGGTACCCTAGTGTTTGTCACTCTGTGCTGAATTACTGACTGGTCGTCTGAGAGAAATCGATGTGGTATCTGTCAAAGTGAAAAAAGGGGATCTAGAGACTGGTTTTCTACCTATTCGTTTTCAGGAAAATTGTATTGATTGAGTCTCTTTAGATACACTTTACGGATACTTGTTTTTATATCACTTTATTTGTTAAAAATAGGTGATAAGTGTAACACTATACCACTACAAATATTACAATAGAAAAAAGGTACTTAGAAATCGAAGTCAAGTTAAATCAAGTCGGTGAGTCAGCACAGGATGAGAAACGCTGGAGTAATTGACGTCGTACGTTACGGAGGGACAGGTAGTGGCTGAGAATCTCAAATGAGTTTCAGTACAGGTAATTACACTACAGGTCACTATAGTAGGTTTGTAGAGTAGGAGACAGCAGGGGAAGAGGAGTTTGTAAGGTAGAAACGATCGTAGTCCCAGAAATGTTTACTTAGTCAAGAAACGTAGTTCCCCGGTTTCATAATCTCGAAGTCGAAGTCGTAGTCAGAAAGGTTTCTTATAAGTCCTGACTAAAGGAAATCTTACCTGACCAAACTAGAGGAACGTCAGGTTCCCTGAGAGTTCTCAGAAGAGGTTATAGTGTCATGTTTTCCTAGCTAAGAAGTCAAAAGTCGAAAAAAATATCAGGTTTAAAGTCTAGGCATTGTACTGATGACCTTTTTTAGTATCGAAACTGATCTACTTGTAAACAATCGTTTCATTGGAGAGACGAAAAATTATACGACAGATCCAACCAGTATTGAAAAAAAGGTTCCTCGTTCTCAGAAAATTAAAACACCGACTTAAGTGGTAGACGTCACTAAAACCTCGAGTCTTTTTATTACGGAGAGTGACAGACGTAACAAAAGGGTAGACAAAAGGTACCTCACTACCCTGACTTACGGTAATAGAATTAAAAAACCTACAACTCAAAATTCGGTTGTAAAAGTCAGAGGAGAAAGTGAAAGTAGTTCTCCGACAAATCAAAAAGAAGTGAAAGATGGTATTCCCACCACAGTAGACGTATAGACTCTAATAACTATAAAGAGGACAGTTAGAACCGAAGTCGAACACAAAGTAGGTTGGGTGTTAAAGAGTACTACGTGAGACGTATATTCAATTTATTTGTCCCGTTTTTATATGTCGGAACTGTACGTGAAAGGGGATAAACCTTGGTAAGACAAGAAGATTCAGGTCAAGATTAACAACGAAGAACTGCACGTATGTATAAAGAGTTCTTCGTCCAGTCCGTCAGACCATTAGAGTAGAGAAATTCTTAAAAGGTCTCATAGAACACTAGGTGTGTCAGTTTCCAAAACCGTATCAGTTATTTCGTCTTCATTTACAAAAAAGACCTAGAGAGAAACGAAAAAACCACTAGGTTGTCTACAACCGTTAAACTAGAGACCAAGGAGACGACTTACATCGAACTTATGTCGAGACTTATATCGAACTTGTAGACCTTCAAGTACCAAGCACATGACAATTTCTGACCGAACCTCTTAAAACTCGTACTAAAATGATCAAACACTCTATCACGTTATCACACTATCAGACTCGCAATAAATCGTAACGGAAAGAAACCCTAATCTTACTTTTGACTAGAAAAGATCAGGACACCGATGATGACCGAAAAGGTTTAAACGACAGTATAACTCACATCGTGAAAGTGTCATAGTAGAAAATCTTAAACTTTATCGACTTGACTTTAAGATAGTGGAGGTGATCGAAACCACTATCATTAGGAAGGATTCCGGGTGAACTGGAGTAAGGTCCTACAGACCGAGATCCACTCACTAGTATAACGGTACTAAAAGACCCAACACTTCTAAAAAACATGTCAAGAAGACACATAAGAACGGTGGAGAAGCATTATAGAAGACGAAAAGAATCTAGGTATGGTAAAGACAAGAAGTAAACCGAGCAGAAACGTACTTTACAAGGGAACAGTAGAGATTAAAAGAACTTCTCTAGAGATCTCAAAGGGAAAGATAACAAAAGAAGATAAAGAAACGTAACTAGTGACTCCTTCCGAAAGAATAGAGAGGAACGAGAACAAACCTTGATATACAAGTTTACCCATATAGAAAGGAAAAGAGGAAACGGAAAACGAAGAGAAGAAAAGCGTCGATAAACATTCCGGAGGGTTCTGTTGGTAAAACGAAAAAACGTAAAGAAAAGGTACCCCTAGAAGAACTAGGGACGGAGGACATGTTACAGTACTTGGAGGAAGGTATAAAGAAGTCTTTCAGATAGTCTAGAATAGACCAAATCGAAACTAGTGGTCTTTCTAGTTTAATGAAAGTTATATGAATTTCTTATCAGTCTAAAAATATTCTTTTATTTTTGACTCTAACAAAAGTGATGTAACTTTGTAAACGTTGATACATAAAAAATACTAAAACATTGTTAACTGTTTTATTAACCAAAAATTTTGTTTATAAGTTTGTAATAAATAGGTTCTCTATGTACTTGGCTACGAGGATAATGTTTATTAGAACCTTGACTGTCTTACTAGAGACAAGCAGAGGTTCCGTTTGGTAAGTTATAGTGTCAATAGGTTCAGATACGGGGTTGGTCATTACGACTTCTTTGCCTTCATTTTGCCAAAATCCTTCTGGATGTTCTGGAAAATCTTGATTGTGGGTTTTTTCTACAGGAAAAGTAATATCCCCTGACCTTATCTTTTCATCCTTCAGTCCTTTGTGGACATCATTGTCCGTTTAAACCGGAACCTTACACCTTACTTCGTCCTGTTTCTGATTATCTCAAAACGATTCTTTTACGCGACCAGTATCGTTTGTGAGAGAAGGTTGTTGTGTTCTCTTCTGAAATGTGTACCTGTCGTGGTCTTGTGACTTGTAACTAATATAAGAAACGTCGGTTTCTACCCTTCAAAATATATCAGTTGTTTTTGTTCTGATCCTCGACTGACACCGAGTCTAGTACTTGAGGAATAATGGTTTAAGTCCGAGTTTAACTTCTTTCATCCCTTTTGGTGATCTGGTAAGTCCATACTCGGTTTAGTTTAGGGAATATTAATATGTAACCTTCACTCTTTATCTAAATTCCCGGATCTAGACTATCTGTCTCACGGACTACTTGATACTTTAATCCAAGTACTGTAACATGTCCTCTGTGTTAAGTTCTGATGGGGGTACCTCTTCTTTACGTTTTTTCTTTTACCAATAGACCCCTCCGGAATGTTTATCGACACTTTTCTTCTCTCCACTTTTCGTTTCCTTTTTTCCTTTCTATATTCGTAGACTTACGTCTCAAGGTTTCTTATCGTTCTTCTCTATTCTTTCGGAAGGATTCACTAGTTACGTTTCTTTATCTCCTTTTGTTGTCTTACCCTTTCTGATCTCTAGAGAAGTTCCTTTACTCTCTATGGTTCCCTTATAAAGAACGTTTCTACCCGAGTTATTCCTGTCTTTACCATACCTGAATTGTCTTCGTCTTCTATAATTCTTCTTCACCGTTCTTATGTGTCTTCTTGACATGTTTTTTCTCGAAGTTCTGGGTTTATTAGTACTACTACACTAATGATTAGATCTCAGTCTGTAGAACTTACACTTCAGTTCACCCGGAATCTTTCGTAGTGATACTTGTTTCGTCCACCTCCACTACCTTAAGGTCAACTCGACAAAGTTAAGGACTTTCTACTACGACACTCTCACGACGTGAGTTATACGGTCCTTTAAACCTTTTGAGTCATCACTGGTGTCCTGACCTTTTCCAGTCAAAAGTAAGGTTAAGGTTTCTTTCCGTTACGGTTTCTTACGAGTTTGATGGCGTGTTAACGTGAGTAGTGTGTACGATCATTGCATACGAGTTTTAAGAGGTTCGGTCCGAAGTCGTTATGCACTTGACACTTGAGGAACTACAAGTTCGACCAAAATCTTTTCCGTCTCCTTGGTCTCTAGTTTAACGGTTGTAGGCGACCTAGCACCTTTTTCGTTCTCTCAAGGTCTTTTCGTAGATAAAGACGAAATAACTGATACGATTTCGGAAACTAAAACACCTAGTATTATTTGACACCTCTTAAGACTTTCTCTACCCTTATGGTCTGGTGGACTGGACGGAGAACTCTCTAGACATACGTCCAGTCCTCCGTTGTCAATCTTGACCTGTACCTTGTTGTCTGACTAAGGTTTATCCTTTTCCTCATACAGTTCCGACATATAACAGTGGGACTAATAAATTGAACATACGTCTGATGTAGTACTCTTTGCGACCTTTCCTTCTTTGTGTTCGAC
Organism: Capra ibex; assembly: GCA_006410555.1. Lineage (NCBI taxonomy): Eukaryota > Metazoa > Chordata > Mammalia > Artiodactyla > Bovidae > Capra > Capra ibex. The sequence continues at coordinate 735,430 of SJYO01041852.1, read as the reverse complement.
CTTAGTTCTAACGGCCCTTTTTATAGTAATTGGAGTCTATACGTCTACTGTGGTGGGAATACCGTCTTTCACTTCTCCTCGATCTCTCGGAGAACTACTTTCACTTTCTCCTCTCACTTGTTCAACCGAATTTCGAGTTGTAAGTCTATTCCTTCTAGTACCATAGACCAGGGTAGTGAAGTACCCTTTATCTACCCCTTTCTCACCTTTGTCACAGTCCGAAATAAAAAAACCCGAGGTTTTAGTGACGTCTACCACTAAAGTCGGTACTTTAATTTTCTGCGAATGAGGAACCTTCTTTTCAATACTGGTTTGATCTATCGTATAAGTTTTCCGTAACTGAAGAAAATAAGTCTCTGTACTGAAACGGTTGATTCAAGGTAGATCAGTTCCGATACAAAAAAGGACACAAGTACATAAATACACTCTCAACCTGACACTTCTTACGACACGCGACTTCTTAACTACGAAAATTTGACACCACAACCTCTTCTGAGAAATCTCAGGGAACTTGATGTTCTTCTAGGTTGGTTAGGTAAGACTTCCTCTAGTTGGGACCCTAAAGAAACCTTCCCTACTACGATTTCGACTTCGAGGTCATGAAACCGGTGGAGTACACTTCTCAACTGAGTAACCTTTTCTGAGACTACGACCCTCCCTAACCCCCGTCCTCCTCTTCCCCTGCTGTCTCGTACTCTGTCGACCTACCGTAGTGCCTGAGCTACTTGCACTCACACTCACTTGAGGTCCTCTACCACTACCTGTCCCTCCGGACCGCACGACGCTAAGTACCCCAGTGTTTCTCAGCCTTTGCTGACTCACTGACTTGACTTGACTTGACTTTCAATTTTACTGTTACTATTTAGTAACGAGTTGAAAATCTTACCGACAATTAGTTTTCCACTCTTTGTCGTTCAAACCGTTCCTATACCTCGTTTCCCTTGTGAATACCCGAGAACCACCCTTATATTTAACAATGTCAATGATACCTTTTATCATGTCTCTAAAGAGTTTGGTATTTCTATCTTAATGGTATAATAGGTCTTTAAGGTGAAGAAGAAAAAAGATTTCTTTTACGATTAAACTTTCATTTACATGGTGATACAAATAAAATTGTAATAAATGGGATCGACTTCATCCCTGTTCATACACAGCCAACTACTGACTTAAATTTTTTTCATTATAGATGTATATCTGTAGATATTTGTATACAGACACATATACATGTACCAAATTATAGTAAGTCTGTATTTTTCTCTTACTTTAGAACAGTAAATGTTGTTGTACTTACCTGTAACTCCCACAATACGATTTAATTTATTCTCTTTCTGTTAGTGATATACTATAGTAAACATACACATTAGGTTTATGTTTGTTTGTTCCTTTGTCTTTTAGTTCGAGTATTCATGACTCTTGTCTAACCATCAAGGGTTTCCGTCCCCTACCCTCCCTCGATCTTAATTTACCAATCACCTAGTTTTCCATATTTGAAGGTCAATATTAATTTATTTTGTAGTCTCATTTGATATAACGTTTTACTAGTATAAATTATTGTGACATAACATAGAAACTTTAAACATCCTCTCATCTAGAGTTCATCAGGATTAGTGTTCTTGTTTTTAACATCGATACATACCACTACTCACAACTGAATAACACCACCAGTAAAAAGTGGTATATACTTTTAGTTTAGTAATACGACATAAAACAACAAATCAGTGATTCAACACAGGTTGAGAACACTGGGGTACCTGACCTCGGGTGGTCCGAAGAGAGAAGTACCCCAAAAAGACAATTCTAGAACTACTTGTAGAGGTCATAGCCACCAGACACTCGAAAGAGTTTCCCTTCCAGGATACCATTGGAGATGAATGATGAAGATTTTAGACCGAACACTATGATTGTTAAAACTTCGTTACAGGTACTCGTCTAAGGTTTTGGAATACATGTGATGTCATAGTGTACCGACAGTCCATTGGTTCTGGGTGATTCTCACGGACCGTAGGACTCACTTATTGATAATGTGATCGATCGGAACCAGAGGTCTGTGACAAGGACGTCTTTTAGAGTTTCAAAGATCTTGTCCATCTTCGACAAGGTTTTCATCAAGTACAAATAAACTTTCCAGTAATAAAAAAGACGATATAAGGTCATTTCCCATTTCACTATCACCTTAAACTCAAATGTTTTTCAGACAATACTGTTGTGGAGTTTTGAAGTGATCCGACCGTTTATATGTTCAAGATTGTAGTAGTCCTTATATATATATATATATATATATATATATATTAGAGGAAAAAAAGAAATACCATTGATGTCTATATGTTTTTATTTGAGTGACAGTTCGACATTAAGTCTCTCGAACGAATCAGATTTTTATTACCATAGATCAGATACGGATTGTTACTTATAAAAAAAAAAGACAAAGAAGTTTTATTAATCAACAGGATCTGCCGGGATTTTCACAGACCTAATATTTTCACCGTTTTATTTTATAGTAGTGTTGACTCAATTCGTTTAATTATTTAAGTATATTACTTATAAAAAAAAGAACAAAGATGTTCATGTTCTGTTTTCTGTTATAATCTATAAATTCTCAAATATACCTTTCGAACCCTGAAGGGACCACCGAGTCTGTCATTTCCTAGGTGAATGTCAAACCCTCTAGACCCAAACTAGGGACCAAACCCTTCTAGGGGACTTCCTCCCGTACCGTTGACTGAGGTCATAGGAACGAACCTCTTAGAGGTACCTGTCTCCATGGACCACCCGAGGTCAGGTACTCCATCGCTTCTCGACCTGTGTTGACTTACTGATTCATGTCGTGTCGTATCGTGTATCTCTCGAACTTAACAACAAAAATTCGACTGTATGAATAAAACTTGTCATTAAAATTTTAATTCCAATTAAGGTTAAATACAAAGATGAGGTTTAAAATAAAAACAAGACTCTATATAAAAATTTTAAGTCCGATCATTTGGACTCTCTTAATCCATAATGACTTCTTGTGTGACTTATAAATCGTTCGAAAACGGGACATATAAGATGACTTTGTACTGACGGAGATTTTAATTAAAAATAAAGTTAAGGTAAACTTTACGATGACAAGAAGTCTCCTCAGAGTCATATCAACGTCTGATAACATTAAGTGTCTAAGTCAAAGTGAGACCTCATAAATTTACGACCTTCTCTTACGACTCTTAATTTGGTAGTTACTTTTGTGGCCGTTTACTTTACATCTTCGCACTGACCTATGTCAGAGTTAAAGATCAAGGAGGGTCTCATTATCTACATTTTAATGTCTTTTTAACCAAACTAAATAGTAAAAGTTGTTTCGTATTACAAATTGATCAACACATCTTATTGTAAAGTTCATCAAACTTTACGATATTCATGAGTTCATCCCGATTAAGAAAACTTCTGTTTCGTTTAATTTTCATTCCCTCTTAAGTCCATGTTTATATTATAAAAGGGTTCTCGAAATTACAAAGAAGATTATAATCTTTGACTAATGAACTATCTGCAATTATAAATTATATGATAACTTTTGTTGAATGTCTATGATCTAATAGTAGTTACTATCAGACTTCTAACGAACGGTCCTCGGTCGTGCCCTCTAGGGTGGGTACTGTTCCAGTACACCTCCTCTGGACTGTCCGTTCCGCCTAGTCCTGAGCTCCCTGAGGGACCTGGACGAGCTCGTAGATGGGGTTTGGTTTTAGACAGACAGATGACAAATGATATAATACGGAAATTGGTTGAGAAGTCTGTAATTGTCCCCCGATAGGAGCTGGTGGAAAGAGACCTTTTCTAGTTGAATCCCGAGATCGACTATTCAGAGGACCCGTACTTTCCTCGTAAAGTTAAGCTAGGGGGGGAGGGGGGGGGGTGGGGGCAATCGTAAGATCGAACGAACCGTCCAAATAGGTCTGAGAACGTTGATGTGTATACGAACAAGTGTTGTAGGGTTGATACTGTGCCCTTCGGATTCGTAAGATTTTTATATCTCGGGAAGTTCCGCACTTTTTCAAAATAATTTTATTATGATCACTTCCTACAGTAACAACTCGGTTACGAACGACGGTTCAAGGGTATAGGGAATATGTAACACACGGGTCCTCACGTAATCAATTATATCAATCTTACATTCTTTTTGATCATCGGAACTATAATTGGTGTAGTCTGGAAACTCGATTATTCAAGAAAACAACAACAACAACATTGGGTGACGTGGAAACGAGGTACTCTTACATCGAAACAAATCATGAAAGACTCCGACTGTGTCTAATCTTTATATTTCTTTTTTTTTTTTTGTGAAGTTCCCTTTTGTTCAAAAGACCAACTAGTTGGAAATAGTTTTTTCCCGTATTTTACAGCTGTCCGGAGGTCCGGTCTTCTATTACAAGTATTGTATTCTGGAACAAATGCCTTTAAGTATGTCTTTTTATAGGACCAAAGCTATTGCCGTTTTGACGACCTCACAAACCCGACTGAGACGTACTGGAACGTAGAAAGTAAAGGGAGATACATGTTCAGTCCCATATTTTCGAGGAAAGTTTTTATTTGAATACCCGGAACGAAGTGGATTCGAACCAGAGGGGCACAGTAAGAAAGAGAGAAAGAGAAAAAAAAGAGACGAGAGCGGTTGTGGCAAATAGGACTCCCATAGGGACCTGAGACGACTTCGACCTGGCACCGTTGACGAGTCTCATAGTGACGAGACTTCTACTTTTACTTTGTTCATCTCTGAATCTCCTTGTTAATTTAATCAGAAGAATCGTTCTCTAGTTATGTAAAGTTGATTCTAGAATGATATATTTTTTGTTTCTATCCTGTATTTGAGATTGAAGGACAATGAACGTTGGACTAATCTCCTACCGTATTTTAATATTCTTTATTATTTTTATATTATTTCTTATTTTTTTTTATTTGACATTCCAATTAACGGTACTTTCACGATTCATATATTCAAGTTTCCCCCTTTTTTTTTTTTTTTGGAAAACTCTCGTAATCTTTTGAAGTATTTTTCTATCGGAATTTCTACCTTTCTTACATGAGTTCTACCCCATTTGTTCTTAAAGTCCTCTGTCATTTTCGTGTCTATTTTTATTCTTACTTTTCATAAACAACGTATGTCTTTTTCGTAGATCTAAAGTGACGTCTTATCAATTTACATGTCCTGTTTATTGACCCCTTAAGACAATTCTAAAAATCTAAAGTAAGACATCCGTAATCCCTCCGTATGTTTACAATGTACGTCTTTTGTACAATGTCCGTTTCAATACTAAGTGTAAAGTCATACTCATCTTTATTAACCGTACCCTCTATTTTCAGCCCTTCTGGTCAATGTTATGTCAGAGGTATCAAGTCCAGTCTTCATACATTAATTTGGGTTAAGAAGTCGGTTCTACCACCGCTGTCGATAACTTCTTGACTCAAAGGGGTATACGTCAGTTATCTAGATTACGATGACTTTGTTCAGAAAAAAAATCGTAGTAACACACATCAGTCACAAGACATTATGTACGTTTTAGTCGTTCCGTACAGTAGTGCGAAAGGACCATTTTTTTAGATCGACGTTACGTACTCAGTCTTCAAGGTAGGGATCCAGTCTTTCTAGGGGACCTCTCCCCTTACCGTTGGGTGAGGTTATAAGAACAGATCTCTTAAGGTACTTGTCTCCTCAGTCCCCGGACCACCCAATACCAGGTACCCCAGTGTTTCTCAGACTTTACTAACTCTCTGATTGTGTGTGTGTCTGTTCTGTACAGTAGTGTCAAGAGATAGTGTTATAAATTTTATCTATCCAATTTCCTAAAGGTCCCTCGACTGACGTTTATTAAGTTGTAGTGATACTGACAACAACTGTAGAGAGGGGTAATGAGTCACCCGTACTCAAACTCATTTGAGGTCCTCTATCATTTCCTGTCCCTTCGGACCGACGTCAGGTACACCACCGTTTCTCACCCTATGCTGAATCACTGACTTGTTGTCCTTATAAGGTAATGAGACCTGAGACCATCTTCGTGGTGTGTCAGTATCACCGAGTCTTAACCCGGTCCCGTGAGACTAGGAATTACCGTCAATTCTGGTCGTTACGACCAGAATTAAGAATTGGTATACAAATACGAAATGTAAAAAAAAAAATTAGTACGGAAAAAACAAACAAATAGATCTTTCATTATGTCACGTCTTCGGGAAGAATAAAAGGTTTCGACCGAGGAAGACGACAGTGTTTACGGAAAGGGGTCTCTTATTAGACTTAGATTTGTTCTATTTATCAACAGGAGACTCTGAACAGTGTCTCCTCGGAGACCCGTAATGATCGATGTAAGTTAATCCTCCACAGTAAGGACCCACACTGTCACTGTCCTTAATTTAGGATTCTTTCACATCAGGTCCGTGAACTTAAAACCCACTGATTAAACAAACTGAGGTGAGTGTTCCAGACTGGTCGGTGAAGTCCACTTTCCTAAGCTAACTCATATCTAGTTTTTAGAGGGGTCTCGACTCACTGGAACAATTCGTTGAAACGATGTAGAGAATACGTCACTTAATGCGAGTCGTTTCGTTTTAATAAAAGGTTATTGGAGACTCCGTTGTTGTTTAAATAGGTAAAGGAGAGTGACGAATGAGTGAAGTGAGGTTAGGAAGTCGTTTTACGGGGAGTGAAGAGGGTAAACGGTTGAAAAGTACACTGACGTACCTAATTTAGGGGTTGGTTCTGACCGGATACATGGTTTGGATGTCCCAGTAACCCAAACTTAAGGACTTTAAGAATGAAAAATCTTTCTTAGGGTTTACATTAAATTTCACGGATCCACTTTACCCCCTTTTGAGAAGTTGTTTGACTTATAGATATACCTCATCCTAGTTCAGCGAAATCCGTAAAGGGTATACGGATTTGGTGTCCAGGGACCACCGAGTCTACCATTTCGTTGACGGATGTTACGCCCTCTGGGTCCAAACTAGGGACCAGTCCTTCTAGGAGACCTCTTCCTTTACCGTTGGGTGAGGTCATGAGAACGGACCTGTTAGGGTACCTGTCTCCTCGGACCATCCGATGTCAGGTACCCTAGTGTCTCAGCTTGTACTGACTTGCTGAAGTGAAAGTGAAAAGTGAAAGTATACGGATTTCGTAGTCCGAGATACGGTCAGTGACCCATATGTTATTGTCTAAGTGTCATGGACCTTTTTCTCCCTTCCACCGAACATTTTGTCCGAAACTTTAGACTATCTGGACCTGAGTGTAAGATGGACATTGAAAGAGACATCGAAAATATCGTATGTGTTAAATAAACTCGGAGTCAAAGACATAGACGTTTTATCTTCATTATTATGCAGTGTCCCAAATACTTCTATAAGTCATCCTATGAATCAAAAGAAACACTTTTATCTTTCCCACGGGTTTACAATCGATAAACAACAACAACGTCCAAAATAAAACAGAACAAAACCAACCTAAATCAAATCCAAATAAAACGAAACAAAATCTTATAATGAGAGTCCTTTCCCCTCGTTTAATTTAGTTATTAAGATTATAGGTCTGTTAATGTAGTTACCTGGAGAGAGGATAAAGTCATTAGTAAATACCTTAATTGTAAAATTTACTTTATATTCTAGGGAAAATAGAATTGTAGTATTTCATACAAAGTACACACACCTATATTTATTATTGTTTCTGGTAAACAACCTGAATTTTTTGGTTTACGTTCAAATAAGAATCCTTCTCCCCTTCACGAAAATTCGTCTCAAGTCAATGACAGGTATAATAATCATGGTGAGTGTTGTATTAAACAGTTGATATCTGGAATAGTCAGTCTATGTTGACTTCACTGAATCGTACACGTGTATGTCCGGAAACAGTCTGAGACCGAGTCGGTGATTTAGAGTATTCTTTCGTGACTCACACGACAAAATGACTGACATGACTCCTCGTCGGTACGGGCCTTAACAATGATACGATGACCTTTCTGATGTTCGAACACCATAAGAGTGTCGTTGGATTCATTACACGTATTTATAGGCAACCCTAAAGATAGTCTTAAGAGTTGTGGGTTTACCGGTAAACCTTTTAAACACTAAGAAAAATTTGGATCTGGAACCTTGTATATACTGGGTGTTTGTCGTTTGTATTAGTCTCTAACGTTCTTTAAAAAATTTACATTTTCTAGAACAATCAAAGTCACGGAACACAATAAGAGTAATTGTACCAAGGTGACACGGTACGGTCTAGAGGTCACTGAGTTTGGTTCGTTTCCCAACTCATTATTCTACCTGGTTCCGGTAATCTCTGAGTTTCCTCCTGTAACTGGTTTAACGATATCTGAGTTGTATATAATTCGCGAACTACTAAGACGACCGAAGTGGTTGTCTTGTGAGACGAACACTCTCATTCCGGTACTTCCACTAGTATGAGGTTCAACGGAAAGGAGAGGGTTTGGTTCAGAGGTACAGGTGGACACTTTCCTACGGAACCTCCGGACGGAGTATTGTACGGTACATACACATACGAGTCAACGAAGTCAGTACAGGCCGAGAAACGTTTGAGTACTTGACATCGGTCGGTCCGAGAAGACAGGTACTCTAATGAGACAGTTCTTATGACTTTGCCCAACGGTAAAGGAGGAGATCCCCTAGAAGGACCGGGTCCCTAACTTGGACCCAGAAGACGTAAAAGTCCGTCTAAGAAGTGACGACTCGGTGACCCCTTCGGGGTATTGTACGGTACTCCAGTGGTTTTAGACCAATTGTATTTAGTTCTTTTCCTTTTTTCTTGTCTCTAAACGAGGTCACCTTACAGACAGGAATCCTATATGACTTACGTCTTAACCTCCAATCGTTTCTTCCCTAAAGAGAAAATTGAAACTATTTTGAAAAAGAAGAGGGAGGAACTAAACCATGTGATAGAAGTTCCGTAATTCGGAGAACCCAAATGAGGACTCCTCACAGATCTAGATCGGAGACACGAAAACTAACGAGTGACGAAAATAAAAAAAAGAACGACACTTAAAAGGAAACTACAATTTAATTCGAGGGAGATCACAATACTCACAGAACCATAGACTAGATATCGAAACATGTGTATTTTTTATTGTTCAACCTTTCTTTCGTCAAGTCAGGATTTTCTCTACACCCTAGACAAACTCAATGTTGTAATAATTTTTTTTTTTTTACAACCGGGAAATTTGTCAGTTCAATTTATCCAACTTTAAACCCAATTTGATAGGGACACACTCAAACATTTGGGAGGTGTCCGTGTGAACCAGGACCCTTCAGAGGACTTCCGAAAAAAAAAAAAAGGGGAGGTACCACCCATAATGTAAAGTCGTCGACTTGATGAAATTTTCACCTCTCGTGACTCCGAGACTCATGGGGTTTCAGTCTACCCAAGGTTTGTTTTGCATTAAAATCATTAATTTATCTTCTTTCAGGTATCACTATCAGGTTCTCTTGTGTATCTCCCTTTGTATAATTTTCCCGGAAAATTATGACTATTGAAACTAAAAAGGTATCGTTCAAACATAGAACAAAATCAAACGAAAAATAAAAAATTACACTATACAGTCTTTCTAATTCCAGAGGATCCATTACTGTGTAAGTCGTGTGAGTTCCTGATAACGAAGAAGTCAAGTCAATTCAAGTCAGTGGGTCAACATAGACTGAGAAACACTGGGGTACCTGTCGTCGTGTGGTCCGGACGGACAGGTAGTGGTCGAGGACCTCGAACGAGTCTAGTACAGGTAACTCAGTCACTACGATAGGTTGGTGGAGTAGGAGACGACAGGAAAATAGGAGAACGGAAGTTATAAAGGATCGTAGTCCCAGAAAAGACTACTCAACCGAGAAGCGTAGTCCACCGGTTTCATGACCTCAAAGTCGAAGTCGTATTCAGGAAGGTTACTTATAAGTCCTGACTAAAGGAAATCTTACCTGTCCTACCTAGAGGAACGTCAGGTTCCGTGAGAGTTTTCAGAAGCGGTTGTGGTATAAAGTTTTCGTATTTAAGAAGTCACAAGTCGGAAGAAATATCAGGTGGAGAGTGTAGGTATGTACTGATGACCTTTTTGGTATCGAAACTGATCTGTCTTAAAAAGACCGTGTCATTACATAGACGAAAAATTATACGACATATCCAAATAGTATCCAATAGAAGGTTCCTCGTTCGTAGAAAATCAATTAATGAAAGACGACGGACGTTTATACATAAATGAAAGGAAAGATGTCGTATAAAACCCATGAACACAGAAGGTACTGTAGTGTCGTCTTAGGATGGAAGTAGGTCGAGTCATCTAACTGAAATGACACAAGTCCGTTCGTTTGAGTTTAAACAAAACCATTTTATTGACATTCAAGGGGATCCTCATAAATTTCGTTTCTACTACAGAAGGTCCGTGTATTTATAAAATAATGATCGGTCTGACGTCAGGGACTGAGAATCCATCGGTACTCCTGGACTAGAGGGTAAAGGTGAGATTGAGTTATGGACGTGATCTACTTTCGGGTGGATCTATACTGTGGGGGAAAGGTAATAGAACTGGGGACCGGAACAAAATCTTGTAGGAGTGTTCGACCCCTTCAGAACAAAAGTAAAATTGTGGGTTAGGATTTCCTTTTTGGACATTTTCTGCGTTTTAGATGTTCTCACTATAAGAACGTGTTTTTTTAAAAAAGAGAGAAATGACGGTGTACTTTTAAAATAACAGACTTAAGGACTGGACTAATCAACTCCTACAGGAGGGAGACAGGGATTTCCGGATTACTCCTCTAAACCTTACACTGTAATCAATTTCTCAAAGGTGTGTCTAAAAAGGAAACGTCGGTTTCTACCTCTTGGAGATATGTCAGTCTCTTTTGTTCTGGTCCTGGACTGACACCGAGTCTAGAAATTGAGGAATAACGGTTTAAGTCTGAATTTAACTTCTTTCGTCCCTTTTGGTAAACTGGTAAGTCCATACTGGATTTAGTTTAGGGAATACTAATATGTTACCTTCGCTGTTTATCCAAATTCCCCTAATCTAGACTATCTTTCTCACGGACTTCTTGATACCTGTCTCTAAGCACTGTAATATGTCCGCCGTCACTAGTTCTAGTAGGGGTGCCTTTTCTTTACGTTTTTCCTTTTTACCGACGGACTCCTCCGGAATGTTTGTCGAAACTTATCTTCCCTTCGTTTTCCGTTTCCTCTTTTCCTTTCTATATGGGTAGACTTACGTCTCAAGGTTTCTTATCGTTCCTCTCTATTCTTTCGGAAGGGATCACTAGTTACGTTTCTTTATATCCTTTTGTTATCTTACCCTTTCTGATCTCTACAGAAGTTCTTTTAATCTATATAGTTCCCTTATAAATTATGTTTCTACCCGAGTTATTTCCTGTTTTTAACATACCTGGATTGTCTTCGTCTTCTATGATTCTTCTCCACCATTCTTATGTACCTTCTTGTCATATTTTTTTCTAGAAGTGTTGGGTCTATTAGTATTACTACACTAGTGGTTGTATCTCGGTTTGTAGGACCTTACATTTCAGTTCACCCGGAATCCTTCGTAGTCATACTTGTTTCGATCTCCTTAACTACCTTAATGTCAAATCGGTAAAGTTTAAGATTTTCTACTACGACACTGTCACGACGTGAGTTATACGGTTTTTTAAACCTTTTGGGTCGTCACCGGTATCCTGACGTTTTTAGTCAAAAGTAAGGTTAGGGTTTCTTTCCGTTATGGTTTCTTACAAGGTTGATGGTGTGTTAACGTGAGTAGAGTGTACGATCATTTCATTACGAGTTTAAAGAGGTTAGGTCCGAAGTTGTCATACACTTAGCACTCAAAGGTCCACAAGTTCGACCTAAATCTTTTCAGGTCTCCAGTTTAACTGTTGTAGACGACCTAGTAGCTTTTTCGTTCTCTCAATTTTTTTTTTTTTTTTAGATGAAGACGAAATGACTGATAAGGTTTCGGAAACTGACACACCTGGTGTTGTGTGAAACCTTTTAAACATTTCTCTACCTTTATGGTCTGGTGGACTGGACGGACAACTCTTTAGACATACGTCCAGTCCTTCGTTGCCAATCTTGACTTGTACTTTGTTGTCTGACCAAGGTTTATCCTTTTCCTCATGTAGTTCCGACATATAACAGTGGGAATAAATTTAATATACGTCTCATATAGTACTATTTACGACCCGACCCACTTTGTGTTCGACCTTAGTTCCAATGACCCTTTTTATAGTTATTGAAGTCTATACGTCTTCTGTGGTGAAGAAACCGGTTTTCGTTTCTTTTTGAGTTGTCGGAGACCAACTTTTACTTTCTCCTCTCACTTTTTCAACCGAATTTCGAGTTGTAAATCTTTTATTTCTCGTACCGTAGACCAGGGTAGTGAAGTACCCTTTATCTACCCCTTTGTCATTTTTGTCGTTGGCTGAAATATAAAAACCCGAAGTTTTAGTCACGTCTACAACTGACATCGGTACTTTAATTTTCCACGAACGAGGAACCTTCCTTTTGATACTAGTTGGACGTGTCGAATAATTTTTCACCTCTGTAATGAAACAGTTGTTTCCAGGTAGACCACTTTCGATACCAAAAAGGTCATTAGTACATACCTACTCTCTAAGTCTGATATTTTTTCGATCGTAGTTTCTTAGCTACGAAAAATTAACACCACAACCTCTTCTGAGAACTCTCAGGGAACCTGACGTCAGGTAGGATTTCCTTTAGTCAGGACTTATAATTAACCTTCCTGGCTAGGATTTCGACTTCGAGGTTATGAAACCGGTGGACTACGTTTCTTGACTGAATAACCTTTTCTGGGACTACGACCCTTTATATCTTCCGTTCTCCTCTTCCCCTACTGTCCCCTACTCTACCAACCTGTCATAGTACCTGAGTTACCTGTACTCAAAATCATTTGAGACCCTCAATTACTACCTGTCACCACAAGACACCAAGTACCCTAGTGTTTGTCAACCTGTGTCGACTCGCTGACTTTATTTGACTTGACTGTGTCTTAAAACATGTATAACGGATACTTTGCTTCACTGTGGACTCGTTATGTGTGTGTGTATGGGGAAATAAACATGTAATTCAATGACATTAAAGACTATATCAGAGAACGTCTGATGTAAACCCTTGGTAAAGAATATTATTCTATGTTATGATACAGATATTCCACTGTAAACTTCTTATTCTCCTAAAAAAATTGGTGCCTTTACATTTTAAATCGTCTTAATTTTTCTAACTATTACTTTATAAATGTAACAAGTCTTTTTTCTCCCAAATGAATATCTTTCCTTTCGCACCACTATAATAATCTCTAAACTCACGTATGTATAGTATTTACTCTCCAAGTAAACAGACGTATGTGTCAAAAGAGTTTCGTAGTGTCTTCAAGGAACGGGGGCGGGGGCGGGGGGGGTTTGTTATACTACGTTCGGTGTATTCAAAAGGGTCTGTAGTGTAGATTGAAGAATAGGACTGATCTCTATCTCCTCGACGGTAAAGTAAAAAGATTTTGTGTCACCAAGTTCTTCTCGTTGACTTGAAGTCTTGGGTAACTTTATCAGAAAATTGGGAGGTCATTCTACGAATTAACGTTTAAATTACCTTTACATGGTCGTACGGTAGTATACGACGGAGGTTGGGAGTCCCTTAAGAGGTTAAGACTTTCCGTTCTTTTTAAGATATCATTGATGACGACGACGACGACGATTCAACGAAGTTAGCACAGGTTGAGACGCGCTGGGGTATCTACAGTTGGGTGGTCCGAGGAGGTAGGGACCCTAAGAGATCCGTTCTTGTGACCTCACCCAACGGTAAAAGAAGAGGTTACGTACTTTCACTTTTCAGTTTCACTTCAGCGAGTTAGTACAGGCTGAAAAACGCTGGGGTACCTGACGTCGGATGGTTCGAGGAGACAGGTACCCTAAAAGGTCCGTTCTCACGACCTCACCCCACGGTAACGGAAGAGGATTATTATACTTAATAATAAACGGAGAATTTTACTTATCGATTTTTGTTGGATTCGAAAGGAATTAATCACGATTTTCTCGAACTTTGGTGTTATAGGTTCTTCCAAAATTTTTCATTTAATTGTATACCGGTCGGATATGACATTGTCACGCTTCAGCGGTTTTTACATATGTATATATTATATGGTGCGAGTAGTTTCTCGGGTATTACTTAAAAATCACTCTGGACGGGTTTTTTTATTTCAGACTGTGACAAAGGTGACAAAGGGGTAGATAAAGGGTACTTCACTACCCTGGCCTACGGTACTAGAAGTAAAAGACTTATAACTCGAAATTCGGTTGAAAAAGACGAGAGGAGAAAGTGAAAGTAGTTCTCTGAAAAATCGAGGAGAAGTGAAAGACGGTATTCCCACCACAGTAGACGTATAGACTCCAATAACTATAAAGAGGGCGGTTAGAACTAAGGTCGAACACAAAGAAGGTCAGGTCACAAAGAGTACTACATGAGACGTATATTTAATTTATTCGTCCCACTGTTATGTGTTGGAACTGCATGAGGAAAAGGATAAACCTTGGTCAGACAACAAGGTACAGGTCAAGATTGACAACGAAGGACTGGACGTATGGCTATTTGTCACCTTTGTCACAGTCTGAAATAAAACGTCCCGAGGTTTTAGTGACGTCTACCACTAACGTCGGTACTTTAATTTTCTGCGAATGAGGAACCTTCTTTTCAATAGTGGTTGGATCTATCGTATAAGTTTTCGTCTCTGTAATGAAACGGCTGATTCCAGGTAGACCAGTTCCGATACCAAAAAGGTCACCAGTACATACCTACACTCTCAACCTGACACTTCTTCCGACTCGTAACTTCTTAACTACGAAAAGGAACCTGACGTTCCTCTAGGTTGGTCAGGTAAGACTTCCTCTAGTCAGGACCCACAAGAAACCTTCCTTACTACGATTTCGACTTTGAGTCATGAAACCAGTGGAGTACACTTATCAACTGAGTAACCTTTTCTGAGACTACGACCTTCCCTAACCCCCGTCCTCCTCTTCCCTTGCTGTCTCCTACTCTACCGACCTACCGTAGTGACTGAGCTACCTGTACTTAGACTCACTTGAGGCCCTCAACCACTACTTGTCCCTCCGGACCGCACGACACTAAGTACCCCAGCGTTTCTCAACTTGTACTGACTCGCTGACTTGACTTGACTTGACTTATATCATTTTTTCATTTATATTACCGAGTCTTCCATTTCCTAGACGGACGCTATACCCTCTGTACCCAAACTAGGGACCCAGTCCTTCTAGGGGACCTCTTCCTTTACCGTTGGGCGAGACCATGAGAATGAACCTTTTAGGGTACCTACCTCTTCGGAGCATCCGATGTAAGGTACCTCAACGTCCAGTCTGTGCTGACTCGTTGAAGTGAAATTTATGATTTATTATCCCTTAATTTTATCAGTATTTCAAACACACACAATATAACATACATAGAAAGTTATGTAATTTAAGTAAATTAATAGTCGTCTCAAAGATTTATTAAGAAGACAATCAAATTCGTCACACAATGACTCAGGTCCGATAATGACGAGTGACGTACTGTCCGGTTATTTAGTTCTCTGAACAATCCCGTTTTTTTATCTTTGAAATAAACCTTTAAGTCGTCTGGTTCTTCTACCGTCTGATCACAGGGTTCCTTTATAGGACAATCTTATATTATCAGAAAAATATTATGATTTACGCCTTCTCCACACGAAACAACGTCGTTTAAAGAATGATGACCTTAGGAAACAAGAACGTAGACAGGTCCTGAGTAGTGTTACAGTGACATTTGGAGGTCGTTCCGTTTACAATAAGTGGTAAGACGTTGAAAAATAGGGATAGACTTACCTTTCGCAATATGAAAATTTCCAGTTTCGGAACTATTATACGAGAGGACAAATAAAGTCCGATGTCCGTTACGTGTAAGGACATCGTTTTTGTTGTCGTATGTTTCTAAATTCATTTTCTTTGTCTGGGTTATACCTCAACTTAAACAAGAAAGTATTTTATAGACGTGTGATGAATTATTTATAAACGGAAGGTCAGTCGGTCAAACGATTCTCTCTCGGTATCTCCAGAAGGAGGCAATTATCAATATGATAATCCCTTAACTTTTCACTTCAACGAGTTAGCTCAGGTTGGGAAACTCTGAGGTACCTGACGTCGGATGGTCCGAGGAACCAGGTACCCTAAAAGGTCCGGTCCCATGACCTCACCCAACGGTAAAGAAAGAGGTCCCCTAGAAGGACTGGTTCTCTAACCTGGGTCCAGAGGACGTAACGTAACGAAATGGTTGACTCGGTGGTCCCTTCGATGAAGGGACCAAAGTGGTCCCTTACCTTTGGTTTTAAGTTAAAATCTTTAGTTTATTTTAGAAATTTTACGAAAAGTAATATGTAAAATCTCCACGACAGTGAACTATCAAATGATACCATTACGAAAGAGGAAGGGGTGTAAGGAAGAATACTAAAAAAAAATTGACTCATTTATCTCCTTATTAAATTAAATTAAAACAAAACAAGTCCCGGACCCCTTCTACTCCTTCGGTCCTTTCTCCTACTTTGTTTCTTTACTCTTTACTTGTTCGTTTTCTGGTGTTTTACGTACTTGTCCCTACGGATCTGTACACTCTCGTGTCAGTTTCCCTCATACCCAATCTGTCCTCGGAGACTTCTGGGAGGATCTGGGTGTTTGATTACTCACTCCCTTCTACGATGGTCCCTAGTTGAAGTCTTAAGGACAGTGGGTTAGAGGTAGGGTATTGGTTTAAGTCATAGTTCAAAGACAAAGAATGATAAAAATCTTAGGTTAAGGGAGTATGTTTAGATAAATAAATAAATAAATAAATAAATAAATAACCGAGTAGAGTTTTAATAAGTCGGAGAACATGGGAGAATACGTAATTTCCAGTAACTAAACTGTAGTTAGTTTTCTACACAGTCCTTCGTTTTACTCTTGTAAATGACTCCTTTGTGTAGATCTCTCTCACATATGGGACTTAAAGGAGAAGATGAGTTAAGTATTCTCTTCGTCGAAAAGAGTGGATGTTCAATTATTATATCAATATTTTTAACAATAAATATTTGTTATTGTTACTCAAATATTAATTAACGTTGGTCCTGGCCTGTCACTTTTATTTCTCTAACTATATCAGTGGACCAAAAAATTTTTGTTTTACTTTGTCCTCCTTACATGTTAACTTCTTCACCACCGATCGACAAACAAATAAGTGTCAGCACCATTACGTGGTTATAAGTAATGTCAGTCACCTGATACAAGAACCGGAAATTCATCTTTGGTAATCGTAGTTGAACGAAGAGTTAAAACGTACCGTTTCTTTGGCATCACTTTTACAGTAAACATACATTTTATGACCTTTGGATTTAGATAAAGGGTTCTTATTTTCTAAGTCTGGGAACCAAGAGAAACACGAAAAAGTACGAAATCAAAGAAACTCATGAAACGTTTAATCGATATCATTAGTACTTTGTAGATATTGCTATAGAGGTGGACTTAAGAAGTAGCTTATCCTCGATTATAAATGTACCACCTCACGTAGACGAGACGTCGAATTTCTTCATTAAATAAACTGTCATGACTTATTTAATTTACTCACTTACGTTTTTCAGTGAACATCTCTTCTGTTTGTTTCCTATGACTCTCTGGGTGTCGTCATCAAGTCGTACAACCAAAGTCCACTGTTACCATTGCTAGCTCTCATAATCCGTCTTATATAAGACCTCCACCTTGCTTCTTTGTAAGACTACCTATATGACCTATACCTCTTTCTTCTGTTCTCTACTTAGTTCTTATTGAATTTATTGAGTCTCCTATAACTAAAATAAATGACTCCACTCTTCCAGTCTACTTCTTGTCCTTCTTTTTGTCAATTAGAACTTTGTAAATAATCTGAACGTTTATTATATAATTCATCCACTCACTTAAAACCTCTTTTCGACCCGATTTCTTTTATCTCTCATAAGTTTCGGTAATTTAACCGATCGTTCACACACATTTACCTTCTTGGGTGTTCTTTAAGTTGTAAATTTCCACGGTCCCCTCTTCGGTCTTCTCTGTTACTCATAGTCCATTCTCTTTTCTCCTATAGTACCTTCGGTTCTCTTCTTGTACGAAGTCTTTCTTGCCTCACCAGTCGACACAGGTCACAGAGACTCTTCAGAAACAGTCGTCCTCACTACTGACCAAAACCCTTTACCTGAAGTGACCAGTAACATAATTCGTACCAGAGTTTCGTGACCACATTGTGTTCGGAGTACCCTCACCTAACTAATCTCTCACCCACCACTATCAATGAAAACGTTACTTCTAGTCCCAAAATTCGTGTAACACACGAATCATCGAGTCAACCGAAACTGAGAAACGGTGGGCTACCTGACATCGAATGGTTCATGGAGACAGGTACCCCTAAGAGGTGCGTTCTTATGACCTCACCCAACGGTACGAGAGGAGGTCCCTTAGAAGGGTTGGGTCCTTAGTGTTGGTCCAGAGGTGTATCATCCATCTAAGAAATGGCAGACTCGACGGTACCTTCGGGTTAATTCGCACAATCCACTTCTGTTTACTTCCGATTTCCCTCCTAAAAAAAGTTCCACTTTCTATGTTGAGACGGATATGTGTCTGTCCTTGTTAAGTCATTTTTCCTTCTTTGATTACCTTATACTCTCTTTCTCCTATTTGTGGTTTCCTTCTAGAAACTTTCCGTTCTCAGTGACCCCAGGTCCTAGTTTACCGTCACAGGAACTGTTCCCGTCTCAAAAGTAGGAAAAGTCTTCCTCACCTCCAAAGTCTATGTCTATTCATCAATCCCGAATACTGTCCTTCCACTCTCTAAAGATCAACATGAATAAAGAATTTTCTTACTCCGATGTTGTAAGTCTACTTAGTCTCCTACACGAATGTAGTCTCTCCACTTTTTTTTTTTTTTTTCTTCTTCTTCTCTCTCCTCGTACTTAGTTCTACCACTCAAACCTCTGTCTTTGGTTGACACATTCAGATAATCCAAACGGACTCCACGAACTGGTGACCTCCCAACACCAGTACCGACATGATACTACTCTAAATTATATTTTGATTGAAAAAAGGGGAATATTCTATTTTTAATTTTTAATTTACTCTTTTATTTTAGTTCTATGTTTGAGTTTACATCTAAATAACTAATAAATTCGAACATGGGGTTTATCAACCACAGGTAAATCTCCAGTCGTCTCATCATAAGTAATTTAAATACCTTCTCATGTGAAAAAATGTTCGTATCTAAAACCTCAGTATATTGAGACGGTGATTCATCAATACAATAGAGTTAAATATAGACAAAAGTGTAGACATTTTTGTCCTAATACAGATTTAGTACCCGAACGACACTTCGAATTTACACACGATTATACCCGGTTGAGGAGTGTGTCTTTGACTGTGACAATTGGAAATTTATCATCATTAAAATCAATGAACACTTTACTCAATAACTCCACTGTTTTTATAAACAACACTTACAACGAAATTAGATGAACACAGACTACACATTTGTACGGTCTTTGTCTCTTACTTTCTCTTGTTTCATATCAGTGGACTTATTAGTCGATTATGATTAATTCTCGATAAGAAGAATGAATAATGAAGAGTAAACTGAATAAAAAATAGGGGTCTTAAATTGAAAAGTCAAGTTTGGTATTACTTTTTCAAAGTAGGAAAAAGTCTGGTTTATTATAGAGATGAGTTTTTTGTTGGTTTATTTGAAAAATAATAGTATCAATGTAATTTCTAAAAGAAAGGTTACTTCGTTCCCAAGGAGGAACTAAATTCCGTCGTTTCTCTTTTACGTTTTTATTTTGCCTTAACAGTTTTATGTTATTGTCAGTTGATACGATTACTTCCTTATTTATCGTTCCTACCCGAGATCACAAGGGGATTCGATAATTTATTTACAGATATTGTCCTTTCAGTCGAGGATACCGTTCCCTCGTTACCTCCTTTCATATTTCCTATACAGAACGTCTTCCCCTTTTCACCGGTTTTCGGTCTCTGTAACAGAACTTTAGTTTCCCGTTTGTCAAGTGTGTATTCTTAAGTCCTTAATAACATAAAGATCGGTGATTGTAATGATATGAAAAAGAGGTATAACGACCATAAAATACATAGACGACTTTTATGTTTCTCTATTTTTAATTCCTTTTTTTTTGACGTAGTTGAATAAGTTACTAAGATAGTGCCTAAGGTCATCAAATCCACTAACTAACGACAAACAGTCGTTCAGATCCAAGATTTCTAAGTCCTTTGTAACGTAAAGTACGAGTGTTTATGAGAGGATAATTTTGTCTGTTGGTAACGTCACATATCGTCGTCCTCCTCGGATCTCATTTTCGTGGGCTTGAACGGAAATTTCGTTTAATAAAAAAATTATAAAGATCTTACAATAATCAGACAACAAAATTTAATAGTCTGTTTGAGTTTAGTACGTGGTAACTTCCCAAAATAACGGATCAGGTCCGTAAGGATATACTTATGGGTTAGACTGATTTGTTGAAAATGTTATATTGTATATAAATATACACATACATTATAACTTTTCTTTTGTTGATTGGTCACTAGAGATAATAGACGTAATAAATCGGTAAATTGAATATACGACGATGAATAAAGTGATATCAGAAATGCTTAACTTAGAATATAATTCTCTCAAAAAGATGATTATCGAAAAACGTGACCGGTTTCCCGGTCCTAACGTAAGAGAATACTCTTTTAAATCTAGTCTTTCATTGATTTCTTGTCGAGATCGAGGTGTCCTTAACCTGAAGAACTTAAACGAAGAAAAAAAAAAAGGTCCTACAACGACACAGTCTATACATATAGACGTTTTTAATATGTAATAACGTGAGATCTGTCACTTTTTAGGTGTTCTTTTTTTTTAATTTCTCTTTTTAATGTAACATATCAAATAACAAACCCCTAAAAAAAAATTATAGTATTTCTTTAAGTCTGTCTTTTTCTTAAAAAGACACATAAAGACGATTTAATGGGTTACTTAGACTTATACCACCTACACAGATCGAGAAAATAATATAAACAAATTCTCTACGTAAGGTCAAGGGAAATTATTTAGAATTAAGAGACGTTGATCTAAATTGATCTACCTTAGTGTGGAATTATTTACCCTAATACTGACCTTTTACGTATAAGATTAAATACTGAAACACAAATCATAAATTTTGTAAAGTTGTCCGATTGTGAACCCGGAGTCAGTGTAGTATAGATCTCTCTCTAAAGGGAACAAATCTCCAATAATCCGACGTCTGTTTCTTTTACTTTTCACCGACACTTTTCGAGTCAAACCCAAATAATGTTTATCTCCACACAAACGATGAATTGGGACCTCTTCCTTTACCGTTGGGTGAGGTCATAAGAACGGACCTCTTAGAGTACCTACCTCCTCGGACCACCCGATGTCAGGTGCCACAGTGTTTGTCAGTCTGTGCTGACTCGTTGAAGTGAAGTGAAGTGAAACGATAAATTTTATTCGACATAAAAGGGGAAGATGATTACTGAACATTTTCCTCTATGTAATTAATGTTTGGTCTTTCTACGAGAAAGCGACTGAACCCCCTTCGAAAACAACGAATAATTAATTAGTATCTTTTGTTAACTCCCACAACGTGAGTGTACACTGGGTTATCCATACGTATCCCTTTTTTGTTTGTTTGTTGACTGACTTTGATGTATACGTATATATTTAACGGACCCTGAGAAGTAAGAGGATTTAGTCTACCTTCTAAATTTTCGTACTGACGTCGACAGACGAAATCTTATGATTTAACAAAACTTTCCTTGTTCATGTTCAAGAAAATGATTTCAGGTATAATAGGTAATGTCTACTAACAGGATGATATACAGTCTTATTTCGCCTGAAAGAAGTGGTCTTTACGGTTTTAAGTATTTCCTCTACAGTGACTCGAACTTTATTAGTGAAAACTTGATAATCCATTCTATCAATCTTCTTTATAAAAGTTTTCATAGTTTTATCGTCAAAGTCGGAACTGTTCGTGTCACTTTAGAACGGTCTCTCCACAACGAAAGAGTCACTTTCGTCCTTGTCTAATCCAAGGGTAGAAATAGGAAATAAGTAATAAGTTTCTACTTCAAATTTTACTGTCTACTTTCGTTCTTTTTACGTTTACGGTATAATAACTCACAGACACACTCCTGAGTAAGGGACGGTTACTTAATACGGGTCTACTATTTTTACATGAAATACTTTTCTTAATCTAAGAGGAAGTTTTATTCTTTTAAACTAAATAACAACTTGAACGAACTTCCTTCCAATTTAACATAAATTGTGGTCAAAAGACATGTTGACAAGTGTTACTAAGGGTATAACATTTTCTTATTTCACAGAACCAACTTTTATAAACCGTGAAAGTCGAAGTTTATTCGAACAATTCTAAAACTATGACCAGTATTTCTGAGTCTACAGGTCTACCCTGTTAGTCCATTCACAAAAAGAAGGTCTATGAAGAGTTATTAGATCAGAATCTAAAATAATATTTTATGTCACCTATTATCTCTTACTTTCTTTTACGTAAAATATTTTATTATAGTTAAACATCAAATCTTACGTAATTTAAATTCGTGAGTGAGTGTGTGTGTGTGTGTGTGTGTGTGTGTGTGTCTGTTATGTACTCTAAGATCAAGGAATCTGACATTCGAGAAACTACTGTATTGGACACAGAATTAAGTGGTAACTGAGAGGTCGCACAAAAACCATAGATGGTCCACAAAGTATTATAGTACCTGGTACAATTGATAGACTAGAGACCTTTTACCACTTTTAGAAAACAATTTATTCCAATTTATTTACTAAAAGAAGATCCAATTGTACCTTAGAAGTAAAAAATAAAACTATTTAGATAACAAGGTATTTTTAGACGTCATAATCTACCAGATATCGACAGTTCACCATTATGATGTTTGTATTTTTAGGAGTACCTGACTCAAAATTCCTTGAATTCGGTTACAAGTTATCCCAGATAACTTGTTAGTTTATCTTTACCTGAGTCCTTACCACGTAATACAACAGGTTCCAAAAGAGAGGAAAACGAAAGAAATGATCAAAAACTGAGGGAATAATCGTTATCCTTCTATTAAAACATAATACAGAAAGTTAAGACTTTCTTGAAAACCAATTCCTAAATTGGACTTTTAGTCAAGATTGTGACCTGTGTTTGTCTCTCAAATACTTTGAGGATTCCATTATGCCGATTTGGATAAGTGATCTACCACAATAAAATTTGTTCGTTTGTTTTGTCTAAGTTATTTTAGGGATACTTTTCAAGTCACCATAAAAAGTATATTTACTATTTCGTTAGAGTTTTATACATACCTTGGTATTTTATGGATCTATGGGTTGTGTTGAATCTTTTTCTTGTTTCGACCTTCATAGTAAGGAGATCATACTTTTCGTATCATGATTAGTTGTCATTATCTTGGTCATACCACACCTGTAATATTTTCAGGTAGTTACCTTATTTGGGTATTTATTTGAAGCAGTATATTTCTCAGTTGAACATAAACTACTACCTCCCTCTTATGAGTTGACCCCTGAGTCTTTCACTTTCACTTCAACGAGTCAGCAAAGGCTGAGAAATGCTGGGGTACCCGATATCGGATGCTTCAAGGAGACGGGTACCCTAAAGGTCCGTTCTTATGACCTCACCCAAAGGTAAAGGTAGAGGTCCTCTAGAAGGAATGGGTCCCTAACTTCGGTCCAGAGGGCGTAACATCCGTCTACGAAATGGCAGACTCGGTGGTCCCTTCAAGAGTTCGAGAGGAGTTTTTTTATTATAACCCTTTCAACTTATTAGTGTCCATTTTCTTATTTTAACCTACAGAAAGAATATGGTGGATGTTTATATCTGTGTTTTATCTAACTTCTGAATCTCCATTTTGTCTTAGACATTTCAAAATCTATTCTTGTGACTCCTTTCACCGGTTCTGTCGTTTCTTCCTTCAGGAATTTGAGTGGAGGAAGGTATTCGTGTAGTTTTAAATCGGTGATTTAAATTAAATCATTAATCGATTAAATCGGTAAATTAAATCGATGAACGTCTCGTTGATAAATATACTTTCGGACCTTTTGATCGTCCTTTCTAGATGTTGATTTCTATATTTCTTCCCTGAGTCATCCTACTCATCCCCCTAACCTTTATTCCATATCAATTCTGGGTGTAGGGATTGTCGGTTGGTTATTTACCCTCCTATTAATGTTAGCGTCTCCAAGAAGAATTCCTTGTTACCCAGACTCGAGGTGCAACTCGAGGGGTCCTACTTCCAGGAGTGACCCTTAAAGTCGGAGGACTTATAAATGAAAGTTCAGGTCGTCCCTAATATAATTCCTTTGGTCTCCCATTCTTTATCTCCGAAGTGAGAGTTTTTGTCACGTGTGTTTTTAGAGTGTACAAGGTCCTGGGTCTTTTATTTGTCATTAAACTTTCTTCGGTCCCAGTTTGAGGGAACGAATAAAACCTCTTGGTCCGTCTATTGGTCCTCTGTTAATCTCGAGTGGAAACCCTTTATTTCGGACCGTCGTCTGTGTAACCCCTTCTGTAAGATGATATATCTGTCATCTAGATCTCATATATCGAGATCATTGGTCTGTCCTTACACGACGACTCTACATGACCTATAGAGAATATTTTCGGATAAAGAGATTTCAGTCCTATACATTAGTTAGATGGTTTATATATTTGATTTTTATTTCGTGTGATCCGTTGTACTCCGTCTTCTTCTCATAAAAGGTTTACTTCGTTGAACTGTTTTGTTGTCTTTTTGATTGATTTTCTCTCTATCCTTTAAATGTTTTATTCTCAACTTTCATTACTAACGTTTCTACAAGTTTCCTGAACCCTCTTCTTATCTACTCGTCTCACTATTCAATCTACACAAATTGTTTCTCAATTTGTTATATTTCCTCTTGGTTTATGTCTTATCTTTTTGACTTCATTTTTCTGTGATTTTAATCTGTTGTCCGTTGATTTACTGCGTCTTCTTTTCTAGTCACTTAACTTTCTCACAGTCAAGTCAAGTCAGGGAGTCAGTACAGGCTCATCAACGCTGGGGTACTTAACGTGATGCGGTCCTGTGCGACAGGTAGTGGTTGAGGGTCTCAAGTGAGTTTGAGTACAAGTAGGTCAACCATTACGTTAAGTCGGTAGAGTAGGAGACAACAGGGGAAGAGGAGGACGGGGGTTAGGGAGGGTCGTAGTCTCAGAAAAGGTTACTCAGTTGTAGTCTCAGAGAAGGGTACTCCATCGGTTTCATGACCTAAAAGTCGAAATCGTAGTAAGGAAGGTTTCTTGTGGGTCCTAACTAGAGGAAATCTTACCTGACCTAGAGGAATGTCAGGTTCCCTGAAAGTTCTCAGAAAAGGTTGTGGTGTCAAGTTTTCGTAGTTAATAAGCCGAGAGTAGAAAGATGCGTCAAGTTGAGAGTGTAGGTATGTACTGATGACCTTTTTGGTATCGGAACTGATCTGACTGAAACAACCGTTTCATTGCAGAGAGGAAAAGTTGTAGGATAGATCCATCCAGTATTGAAAGGAAGGTTCCTCATTCACAAAAAATTACAGCACCGACGTTAGTGATAGACGTCACTAAAAAACTCGGAGGGTTTTATTTCAGACTGTCACAAAAATGAGAAAGGGCCAGATAAACGGTACTCAATACCCTGGATTACGGTACTAGAAGTAAAAGACTTACAACTCGAAATTCGGTTGAAAAAGTGAGAGGAGAAAGTGAAAGAAGTTCTCCGAAAAATAAAGGAGAAGTGAAAGACGGTATTCCCACCACTGTAGACGTATGGACTTAAATAACTATAAAGAGGATCGTTAGAACTAAGGTCGAACACGAAGAAGGTAGGGTCGCAAGAGTACTACATGAGACGTACATTCAATTTATTTGTCCCACTGTTATATGTCGGAACTGCATGAGGTAAAGGATAAACCTTGGTCAGACAACAAGGTACAGGTCAAGATTGACAACGAAGAATTGGACGTATGGCTAAAGAGTTGTCCCTCGAGTCCACCAGACCATAAGGGTAGAGAAAGACTTAAAAGGTGTCAAATAACACTAGGTGTGTCGGTTTCCGAAACCGTATCAATTATTTAGTCTTTATCTACAGAAAGACCTTGAGTGAACGAAAAAGGTACTAGGTAACCTACAACCGTTAAACTAGAGACCAAGGAGACGGAAAAAATTTTGGTCGAACTTGTAGACCTTCAAGTGCCAAGTGTATAACGACTTCGGAACGAACCTCTTAAAACTCGTAATGAAATGGTCGGACACTTTACTCACGTTAACACGCCATCAAACTAGTAAGAAACCGTAACGGAAAGAAACCCTAATCTTACTTTTGACTGGAAAAGGTCAGGACACCGGTGACGACTCAAAAGGTTTAAACGACCGTATAACTCACCTCTTTAAAGTGTCGTAGTAGAAAGTCCTAAACTTTATCGAGTCCTTAAGGTAGTGGAGGCGATCGAAACAAGTATTACTACGAAAGATTCCGGGTGAACTGAAGTGTAAGGTCCTACAGACCGAGATCCACTCACTAGTGTGGTAACACTAATACAACCAGTACTTCTAGAAAAAACATGTCAACAAGACACATAAGAACGGTGGAGAAGAATTATAAAAGACGAAGACAATCCAGGTAAGGTAACCTTTCTCTCATCATACTGGATTTAGTTTAGGGAATACTAATATGTCACCTTCCATTCTACTTCAGCGAGTCAGCACAGACTGAGAAACGTTGGCGTACCGGACATCGGATGGTCCGAGAAGGTAGGTACCGTTAAAGGTCCGTTCTCATGACCTGACCCAACGGTAAAGGAAGAGGTCTTCTAGAAACGCTGTGTCACTAATTTGGGTACAGAGGGTGCGACATCCGTCTACGAAGTGGTAGACTCGTGGTCCCTTCAGAATATCTCACCTTCACCCTTTATCTAAATTTCCTAATCTTGACTATCTATCTCGCGGACTACTTTATACCTACCTCCAAACATTGTAACATGTTCTCTGCCCCTAGTTCTAGTGGGAGTTTTATTTCTTTACGTTTTTTCGTTTTACCGACAGACTCCTCCGAAATATTTATCGACACTTTTCTTCTATTCACTTTCGTTTCCTCTTTTCCTTTTTATATGGTTAACTTACGTCTTAAGGTTTCTTATCGTTCCTCTCTATTTTCCGGAAGAAGTTACTAGTCACGTTTGTTTAGGTCTTTTTGTTATCTTACCTTTTCTGATCTCTATAGAAGTTCTTTTACTCTCTATGGTTCCCTTGTAAAGTGAGTTTCAACCCGAGTTATTTTGTGTCTTTACCATACCTGTATTGTCTTCGTCTTCAATAATTTTTCACCACCGTTCTTATATGTCTTCTTGACATGTTTTTTCTACAAGTATTGGGTCTACTAGTGTTACCACACTAGTGAGTGAATCTTGGTCTGTAGGACCTTAGACTTTAGTTCACCACGAATTCTTCATAGAGATGCTTGTTTCAATAACCTCCACTATCTTAGGTCAATCGATAAAGTTTAGGATTTTCTACTACGACACTTTTACGACGTGAGTTATACGGTCGTTGAATCCTTTTGAGTCGTCACCGGTGACCTGACCTTTTACAGTCAAAAGTAAGGTTAGGGTTTCTTTCCGTTACGGTTTCTCATAAGTTTGATCCTGTGTAAACGGGATAAAGTGTGCGATCATTTTTCATTAAGAGTTTTAGAGGTTCGGTCCGAAATTGTCATACACTTAACACTCGAAGGTCTACAAATTCTACCAAAATTTTTTCCGTCTCCTTGGTCTATAGTTTAACGGTTGTAGGTGACCTAGTAGCTTTTGGTTCTCTCAAGGTCTTTTTTTTTTTTTTTTTAAGGTTAAATAACTGATAAAGTTTTGGAAACCGACAGGTGTGTCGGTTTGACACCTTTTAAGTCTTTCTATATCCTTATGGTCTGGTGGATTGGTCGGAGAACTCTTTGAACATACGTCCAGTCCTTCGTTGTCAATCTTGACCTGTACCTTGTTGTCTGACCAAGGTTTGTCCTTTTCCTCATGTAGTTTCGACATATAACAGTGGGACGAATAAATTGAAAATACGTCACATGTAGTATCCTTTGTTACCCGACCTACTTCGTGTTCGATCTTAGTTCTATCGGCCCTCTGTATAGTTATTCGAGTCTATACGTCTTCTGTGGTGGGAATACCTTCTTTCACTTCTTGATTTCTCGGAGTACTTCTTTCAAGTTAATTCAAGTCAGTGAGCCAGCAGAGACTGAGAAACGCTGGGGTACTTGACGTTGTGAGGTCCGGAGGGACAGGTAGTGGTGGAGGGCCTCAAATGGGTTGAGTACAGGTAACTCAGCCACCAGGGTAAGTCGGTAGAGTAGGAGACAGCAGGGGAAGAGGAGGGTGAAAGTTAGAAAGGGTTTTAGTCCCAGAAAAGTTTACTCAGTCTAGAAGTGTAGTCCACCGGTTTTATAACGGCAAAGTCGAAGTTATAGTCAGGAAGGTTACTTGTGGGTCCTGATTAGAGGAAATCCTACCTAACCAAACTAGCGGAAGGACAAGTTCCCTGAGAGTTCTCAAAAGAGATTGTGTTGTCAAGTTTTCGTAGTTAAGAAGACGTGAATCGAAAGAAGTGTCGGGTTGAGAGTGTAGGGATGGAATAATGACCTTTTTTGTATCGGAAATGATCTACCTGGAAACAACCGTTTCATTGTAGAGACGAAAAACGATAGATCCAACCGAAGGGACCACCGAGTCTCCAATTTCGTAGACGGAGGTTACGCCCTCTGGACCCAAGTTAGGGACCCAGTCCTTCTAGGGGACCTCTTCCTTTACCGTTGGGTAAGGTCCTAAGAACGGACCTTTTAGGGTACCTACCTCCCCGGACCACCCGATGTCAGGTACCCCAACTTCTCAGTCTGTACTGACTCGTTAAATTGAATTGCATCCAACCAGTATTTAAAGAAGGGTTCCTCATTCGTAGTAAATTAAAAAACCGACCTTAGTGGTAGACGTCACTAAAAACTCAGTTTTTTTTTTTTGGTTTTAGACTGTGACAAAGGCGATAAAGGGGTAGATAAAGGGTACTTCACTACCCTGGTCTACGGTACTAGAATGAAAAGACTTACAACTTGAAATTCAATTGTAAAAGTAAGAAGAGAAATTTTCTCCGAAAAACCAAGGAGAAGTGAAAGACGGTATTCCTACCACTGTAGACGTATGGACTTAAATAACTACAAAGAGAGTTGTTGGAATTAAGGTCGAACACGAAGAAGTTCGGGTCGCAAAGAGTACTACATGAGACGTATATTCAATTTTTTCGTCCCACTGTTATATGTCGGAACTCCATGAGGAAAAGGATAAACCTTGGTCAGACAACAAGGTACAGGTCAAGATTGACAACGAAGGACTGGACGTATGACTAAAGAGTTCTCCGTCCAGTCCACCAGACCCTATAAGTAGAGAAAGTCCTTAAAGGTATCAAATAACACTAGGTGTATCAGTTTCCGAGACCGTATTAGTTATTTCGTCTTTATCTACAAAGAGACCTTGAGAGAACGAAAAAGGTACTAGGTCGCCTACAACCGTTAAACTAGAGACCAAGGAGACGGAAAAGATTTTGGTCGAACTTGTGGTCCTTCAAGTGCCAAGTGCATAACGACTTCGGACCGAACCTCTTAAAACTCGTACTGAAATGATCGCACACTCTACTCGCGTTAACACGTCATCAAACTCGTAAAAACCGTAACGGAAAGAAACCTTAACCTTACTTTTGACTGGAAAAGGTCAGGACATCGGTGACGATTCAAAAGGTTTAAACGACCGTATGACTCACGTCGTCAAAGTGTCGTAGTAAAAAGTCCTAAACTTTATCGAGATGACCTTAAGGTAGTGGAGGTGATCGAAACAAGCATCACTACGAAAGATTCCGGGTGAACTGAAGTGTAAGGTCCTACAGACTGAGATCCACTCACTAGTGTGGTAGTACTAATAGAACTAGTACTTCTAGAAATAACATCTCAAGAAGACTTATAAGATGGTTGTGTAGAATTATAGAGACGAAGACAATCCAGGTATGGTAAAGACAGGAAATAACACGGGTAGAAACGTACTTTACAAGGGATCCATAGAGATTAAAAGGACTTCTGTAGAGATCAGAAAGGGTAAGACAACAAAAGGAGATAAAGAAACGTAACTAGCGACTTCTTCCGAAAGAATATAGAAGAACGATAAGAAACCTTGAGAGGTAAGTCTCCGAATATAGAAAGGAAAAGAGGAAACGATAAGCTAAGAGAAGAAAAGTGTCGATAAACATTCCGGAGGGGTCTGTCGGTAAAACGAAAAAACGTAAAGAAAAGGTACCTCTACCAGAACTAGGGACAAAGGACATGTTACAGTGCTTGGAGGTAGGTATCAAGTAGTCCGTGAGATAGATAGTCTAGACCCGGGAATTTAGATAAAGAGTGAAAGTGTCATATTAGTATTCACTAAACTAAATCCGTTATGGACTTACCAGACCACCAAAAGGGATCAAAGAAGTTAAACTCAGACTTAAACCGTTATCGACTCGGTGTCAGTCGAGGCTTAGAACAAAAACGACTGATATATCTCGAAGAGGTAGAAACCGACGTTTGTTACATTAGTTATACTAAAGTCATAACTGGTAGACCAGTACAGGTACACATCTCGGAAGAGAACACAACAACCTTCTCCCACAAACGATACTGGTCACACAAGAGAACCGTTTTGAGATAATCGGAAACGGGACGGAGTAAGGCATGAGGTTCCGGTTTGTACGGACGATGGGGAACACAAAGATCTAAAGGATGAAAATGTAGGGTCAGGGGATATTACTTTTACTGTTGAAAAAACCAAGATTTTCCAGAACATCCAGAAGAATCTTGGCAAATTGAAGTCGAAGAAGTCGTAATGACCAACCCCGTATCTGAACGTAATGACACTATAACTTACCAAATGGAACCTTTACTTGTCTCTAGTAAAACAGTAAAAACTCTAAAGTACGTTCATGACGTAAAACCTGAGAAGACAATTGGTACTACCGATGAGGTAAAGAAGATTCCCTAAGGACGGACGTCATCATCTATATTACCAGTAGACTCAATTTAAGTGGGTAAGTTCAGGTAAAATCAAGCGACTAAGGTTCTTACAGTGACAAGTGAGAACGGTAGAGGACAACCTGGTGAAGATTAAACGGAACTAAGTACCTGGATTGTAAGGTCCAAGGATACGTTATAAAGAGGAATCTCGCAACCTCGAACGAAGATAGTGGTGAATGTAAGTGTTCACCGATAACAAAAACAAAACCGAGGTAGGCAAGTAAGAAAGACCTCGATAAAGAGGTGACTAGACGACATCGTATAACCCGTGGATGGTAGGACCCCTCAAGGAGAAAGTCATAGGATAGTACAACGGAAAAGTATGACAAGTACCCCAAGAGTTAAGTTCTTATGACTTCACCAAACGGTAAGGGAAGAGGTCACCTGGTGTAAGACAGTCTGGAGAGGTGGTACTGGGTGGGTAGAACCCACCAAGGTCTCCCGTACCGAATCAAAGTAACTCAATCTGTTCCGACACCAGGATCACACTAATCTAATTGATCAAAAGACACTAATACTAAAGTCCCTTTAATCTAACTAATACAAGATTTTCGGTTTCTACCTCTTCGAGATACGTCAGTCGTTTTTGTTCTGGCCCTCGACTGACACCGAGTCTAGTACTTGAGGATAACGGTTTAAGTCTGAGTTTAACTTCTTTCATACCTTTTGGTGATCTGGTCACTCCATATTGGATTTATTTTATAGAATACTAATATGTCACCTTAACTCTTTATCTAAATTCCCGGATCTAGACTATCTATCTCATGGACTAGTTGATACCTTACACCAAACACTGTAACATGTCCTCTGTCCCTAGTTCTAGTAGGGTACCTTTTCTTTACGTTTTTTCGTTTTACCGACAGACCCCTCCGGAATGTTTATCGACACTTTTCTTCACTTCACTTTTCGTTTCCTCTTTTCCTTTCTATAGTCGTAGACTTTCCTCTCAAAGTTTCTTATCGTTCTTCTCTATTCTTTATCTCCTTTTGTTGTCTTACCCTTTCTGATCTCTAGAAAAGTTCTTTTACTCTCTATGGTTCCCTTATTAATTACGTTTCTACCCGAGCTATTTCCTGTCTTTATCATACCTGGATTGTCTTCGTCTTCTATAAATCTTCTCAACCGTTCTTATGTCTCTTCTTGACATGTTTTTTCTAGAAGGGCTGGACCTATTAGTGCTACCACACTATTGAGTAGATCTCGGTCTGTAGGACCTTACACTTCAGTTCACCCGGAATCTTTCGTAGTGATGTTTGTTTCGATCACCCCCACTACCTTAAGGTCAACTCGATAAAGTTTAGAATTTTCTACTACGACACTTTCACGACCTGAGTTATACGGTCGTTTAAACCTTTTGAGTCGTCACTGGTGTCCTGACCTTTTCCAGTCAAAAGTAAGGTTAGGGTTTCTTTCCGTTACGGTTTCTTACGAGTTTGATGGCGTGTTAACGTGAGTAGAGTGTGCGATCATTTCATTACGAGTTTTAAGAGGTACGGTCCGAAGTTGTTATACATTTGACACTTGAAGGACTACAAAGTCGACCAAAATCTTTTCCGTCTCCTTGGTCTCTAGTTTAACGGTTGTAGGCGACCTAGTACCTTTTTCGTTCTCTCAAGGTCTCTTTGTAGATAAAGACGGAATAACTGATACGGCTGCGGAAACTGACACACCTAGTTTTATTTGACACCTTTTAAGACTTTCTCTACCCTTAGGGTCTGGTGGACTGGACGGAGAACTCTTTGAACATACGTCCAGTCCTTCGTTGTCAATCTTGACCTGTACCTTGTTGTCTGACCAAGGTTTAGCCTTTTCCTCATGCAGTTCCGACATATAACAGTGGGACGAATAAATTGAATATACGTCTCATTTAGTACTCTTTGAAACCTGAACTTCTTTGTGTTCGACCTTAGTTCTAACAGTCCTCTTTATAGTTATAGAAGTCTATAGTCTACTGTGGTGGGAATACCGTCTTTCACTTCTCCCTGATTTTTCGGAAAAGTTGTGACCCTAAAGAAATATTCCTTACTACGATTTCGACTTTGAGGTCATGAAACGAGTGGAGTACACTTCTCAACTGAGTAACCTTTTCTGAGACTACGACCCTCCCTAACTCACGTCCTCCTCTTCCCCTGCTGCCTCCTACTCTACTGACCTACCGTAGTGCCTAAGCTACCTGTACTCAAACACACTTGAGGCCCTCTACCACTACCTGTCCCTCTGGACCGCACGACGTTAAGTACTCCAGGGTTTCTCAGCCTGTGCTGACTCGCTGACTTGACTTGACTTCTTTCACTTTCTACTCTCACTTTTTAACTGAATTTCGAGTTGTAAGTCTTTTGCTTCTAGAACCGTAGACCAGGGTAGTGAAGTACCCTTTATCTACCCCTTTGTCACCTTTGTCACAGTCTGAAATAAAACCCCCCCGAGGTTTTAGTGACGTCTACTACTAACGTCGGTACTTTAATTTTCCGCGAATGAGGAACCCTCTTTTAAATACTGGTTAGATCTATATATAAGATTTCGTCTCTGTAATGAAACGGCTGATTCCAGGCAGATCAGTTCCGATACTAAAAAGGACACCAGTACATACCTACACTCTCAACCTGACACTTCTTCCGACTCACGGTTTCTTAACTACGAAAACTTGACACCACAACCTCTTCTGAGAACTCTCAGGGAACCGGACGTTCCGTTAGGTTGGTCAGGTAAGACTTCCTCTAGTCGGGACCCACAAGAAACCTTCCTTACTACGATTTCGACTTTAAGGTCATGAAACCGGTGGAGTACGCTTCTCAACTGAGTAACCTTTTCTGAGACTGTGACCCTCCATAAACCACGTCCTCCTCTTCCCCTGCTGCCTCCTACTTTACCGACCTACCGTAGTGTCTGAGTTACCTGCACTCAGACTCACTTGAGGCCCTCAACCACTACCTGTCCCTCCGGAACGTACGACAACAGGTACCCCAGTGTTTCTCAGCCTGTGCTGACTCGCGACTTGACTTGACTTGACTTGACACAGACAGGAGACTACGGGAGAAAGTTGTGAATGAGAGAGTGTACTCAAAGAGAATACAATCTGCGCCCCATAGAGAAGTGTCTACGAAGTCTTTTCTTGTCGGTGACGAGGAATGGAACCTGTTCACCATAGAGGAGTGGCGACGGGGAGGACTGGAACTTGTACTTCGCCGAGGAGTACCGGGAGTACACGGGTACGTTGGTGGCGAGGAACTTACAAACCAACGAGGGGACCCGACGACGGGGAAAGGAGCCCACACCCCATCGAGGAGGACCGGAGACGGGGACTTGAGCTTGTACCCCATCGAGGGGAACCGGCGGCCGGGACTGGAACCTGCACCCCATCGAAAAGAACCGGTACCAAGACGGTCCAACAGCGTCGGTCCCGTGCAGACGACAATATATTAGTAATAATGTCTCAAATTCTTTTTTTGTATGGGAACTCGTTCTATTCTAGAAAACAACACATTAGTAATCGAGACCCGAATTACTTTCAAATAGAATCTTCTTTATCTAACAACGGTATTGTTGAGTCTCAAATTCTTTACTTCAGAAGGCACTAATTCTGTTTCCTTACATCTTTTATTGAGTAGGAAAAGAGGAGGAGGAAAAGTAACATGCGTTCTCAATTGAGAAAGTCATGGTCACCCCCAACTCACCTTTCTGTAGTCCTTTATGGATAGGATCTATGACTCATTCCGAACCAACCCTCTATAGATCTCTTAAGGGTGGTCCAACTTTCTGTTACCCCTCCCCTCCCTCACCCTGACTACCACCACCCCGAACTAAATTTCTGTGACTCAACCGAGGTGACATCTTACTATATTTCTTACCTTCGTGTATCAACGTTCATGGATCAATTGACCTCTTTAATTTAGAATGGAATTTATAACTCCATACAAGAAAAGAAATTACACATGTGTGAATTTTTAATGTTCGACCGAACCCTTTTGGAATACGTACCGGAAGACCCCCTTCGAGTCTAAAGTGACACAGAAACTCTACATTTACAGGATAGACTAGAAGGATTCAAGATAACACACAAACAAACAAATATTGT
The DNA here is from genome assembly GCA_006410555.1 of Capra ibex. Lineage (NCBI taxonomy): Eukaryota > Metazoa > Chordata > Mammalia > Artiodactyla > Bovidae > Capra > Capra ibex. The sequence goes on along the minus strand of SJYO01041852.1, from coordinate 700,155 downwards.
CCGGATATTCTCCAGAAAACACAATGATCAAGTCAAGTCAAGTCAAGTCAAGTCAAGTCAGCGAGTCAACACAGGCTGAGAAACGCTGGGGTACTTAGCGTCGTGCGGTCCGGAGGGACAGGTAGTGGTTGACCACCGGTTTACTAACTAGGAAAATTTTAATCTTTTTGATTGTTTAATAATTTAGATCTCGTGATAGAAATAAATAAATAATTTAATAAAAAAAATTAAAGTTACCTCCGATTAATGAAATTTATAACACTACCAAAAACGGTGTGTAGTTGTAATTAGTCGGTGTCCACATGTACACAGGGGGGTAGGACTTAGGGGGAGGGTTGATGGAGTGGTAGTGTAGGGAGACCCAACAGGATCTCGTGAACGAAACTCACGGGATGAAGTACGTAGTTTGAACGTGACCAGTAGATAAAATGTATACTATCAAATGTACGTAGTTACAATAAGAGAGTATAGTAGGATGAGAGTGGAAGAGGGTGTACCAGGTTTTTAGACAAGAAACGTAGACAGAGAAAACGACAGAACGTATACCCCAGCAGTAATGACAGAAAGATTTAAGGTATACATACACAATTATATCATATAACCACAAAGAGAAAGACTGAATGAAGTGAGACATATTATCCTAGGTCCAAGTAGGTGAAGTAATCATCACTGAGTTTACGTAAGAAAATATATCGACTCATTATAGGGTAACACATAATACATGGTATTTAAGAAATAGGTAAGTAGACGGTTACCTGTAGATCCAACGAGGGTACAGAATCGATCCTGTATTTGACACCACGTTACTTGTGACCCCACGTACCCAGAGAAAATTAAGACCAAAGGAGTCACATATACCGGTCGCCACCCTAATAACCCAACATATCGTCAAGATAAAGGTCAAAAATTCCTTAGGGGTATCACAAAAGGTATCACCGACATGATCAAACGTAAGGGTGGTTGTCACATCCTCCCAAGGAAAAAGAGGTGTTAGAAAGGTCTTAAATAATAAACATCTGAAAACTACCGTCGGTAAGACTGACAACACTCTACCATGGAGGAACACCAAAAATAAACGTAAAGAGACGATTACTCACTACAACACGTAGAAGAGTACACAAATAATTGGTAAACATACGGAAGAAACATCTTTACACACAAATCAAGAAACCGGGTAAAAAACTAACCCGATAAATAAAAAGACGTCAACTCGATATGTATTCGATGAATATATAAAACCTCTACTTAAGAAACAGTCATCAAAATAAACGATAATAAAAGAGGGTAAGACTTCCGACGGAAAAGTGGAACGAATAACAAAGGAAGGAACATGTTTCGAAAATTCAAATTAATCAAGGTTAAACAAACAAAACAAAAATAAAGGTATGAGAACCTCCACCTAGTATCTCCTAGAACGATACTAAACACAGTCTCTCACGAAACACATTCAAAGGAGACTTTAAAAATCAAAGACCAGAATGTACATCTAGAAATTAGTTAAAAATGAAATAAAAACTCAAACCACAATCTTTCACAGATCAAAGTAAAGCAATTTCAACCAGCTGGTCAAAAGGGTCGTTATGAACAATTTCTCTAATAGAAAAGAGGTAACATACAAAAAAGGAGGAAACATTTTTTACTCCACAGGTATACACGTACTTAAATAGAGACTCGAAATATAAAACAAGGTGACTAGATATGAAGACAGAAACACGGTCATGGTATGATAGAACTCCTGACACATAAGATCAGACTTCAGTCCGTCCTACTAAGGAGACCAAGATACAAAAAGAGTTTTAGTGAAACCGATAACCTTAAAAAAAAAAAAAATTTAAAAGTATGTTTAACACTTCAATAAATAAGATATAGACACTTTTTATAGTAACCATCGAACTATCCCTAACGTAACTTAGACATCTAACGAAGCCCATCACATGAGTAAAAGTGATATAACTAAGAATGTTAGTACTTGTACCATATAAAGAGGTAGACATACACAGTAGAAACCAAAGAAAGTAGTCACAAAATATCATTATATATATATCCAGAAAACAAAGACATCCATTTAAATAAAGATTCATAAAATAAGAAAAACAACGTTACCACTTACCCTAACCAAAGACTTAATGAGACTAAAGATTAACGACACATATTCTTACGATCCCTGAAGACACATAATTAAAATTTAGGACGTTGAAATGATGTAAGTAACTAATTAGTCACTCGATTTTACCTGACCTTACCCACTTAAATTTAGTCTACTCGTAATATAGATGATGATGCCCGTCCTTAGGGAGTCTTCTTTACCTCATCGGTAGTACAAGTTGTTTTCTCAGACTTTACGTCATGAACCTACGTCAAAGTTTTTACTGTCTTTCGAGGGACAAACAAAGGTTCCTTTTGTAAGTTATAGTACCATTAGGTTCAGATACGGGGTTGGTCATTACGACTTCTCCGACTTCGACTTACCAAGGTACTTCTGGATGTTCTGGAAAATCTTGATTGTGGGGGGGGGGGGTTTCCTACAGGAAAAGTAATGTCCTCTTACCTTATGTTTTCATCCTTCAGTTCTTTGTGGACCTTATTGTCCGTGTAAACCGGAAGCTTACACCTTACTTCGTTCCGTTTCTGATTGTCTCAAAAGGGTTCTTTTACGTGACCAGTATAGTTTATGGAAGAAGGTTGTTGTTTTCTCTTCTGAGATGTGTACCTGTCGTGGTCTACCAGTTGTGACTTTAGTCTAACTAATATAAGAAACGTCGGTTTCTACCTCTTCGAGATATGTCAGTTGTATTTGTTCTGGTCCTAGACTGACACCGAGTCTAGTACTTGAGGAATAATGGTTTAAATTTTAATTTGACTTCTGTCATCCCTTTTGATGATCTGGTAAGTCCATACTGGATTTAGTTTAGGGAATACAAATATGACACCTTCATTCTTTATCTAAATTCCCGGATCTAGACTATCTATCTCACGGACTACTTGACACATTACTCCAACCACTGTAACATGTCATCTGTCCCTAGTTCTGGTAGGGGTACCTTTTGTTTACGATTTTTCGTTTTACCAACAGACTCCTCCGGAATGTTTATAGACACCTTTCTTCTCTCCGTTTTTCGTTTCCTCTTTTCCTTTCTATATTCGTAGACTTACCTCTCAAGGTTTCTTATCATTCTTCTCTATTCTTTCGAAAGGAGTCTTTAGTTACGTTTCTTTATCCACTTTTGTTGTCTTACCCTTTCTGATCTCTAGAGAAGTTCTTTAATCTCTATGGTTCCCTTGTAAAGTATGTTTCTACCCGAGCTATTTCCTGTCTTTACCATACCTGGATTGTCTTCGTCTTTTATAATTCTTCTACACCTTTCTTATGTGTCTTCTTGACATGTTTTTTCTCGAAGTACTGGACCAATTAGTACTACCATACTAGTGAGTGGATCTCGGTCTGTAGGACCTTACACTTCAGTTCACCCGGAATCTTTCGTAGTGATACTTTTTTCAATCACCCCCACTACCTTAAGGACAACTCGATAAGTTTAGGACTTTCTACTACGACACTTTCACAACGTGAGTTATACGGTCGTTTAAACCTTTTGAGTCGTCCCCGGTCTCCTGACCTTTTCCAGTCAAAAGTAAGGTTAGGGTTTCTTTCCGTTACGGTTTCTCACGAGTTTGATGGCGTGTTAACGTGAGTAGAGTGTGCGATCATTTCATTACGAGTTTTAAGAGGTTCGGTCCGAAGTCGTTATGCACTTAGTACTTGAAGGTCTACAAGTTCGACCAAAATCTTTTCCGTCTCCTTGGTCTCTAGTTTAACGGTTGTAGGCGACCTAGTACCTTTTCCGTTCTCTAAAGGTCTTTTTGTAGATAAACACGAATAACTGATAGGGTTTCGGAAACTGACACACCTAGTGTTATTTGACACCCTTTAAGACTCTCTCTGCCCTTATGGTCCGGTGGACTGGACGGAGAACTCTTTGAACATACGTCCAGTCCTTCGTTGTCAATCTTGACCTGTACCTTGTTGTCTGACCAAGGTTTATCCTTTTCCTCATGCAGTTCCGACATATAACAGTGGGACGAATAAATTGAAGATACGTCTCATGTAGTACTCTTTGTGACCTGACCTTCTTTGTGATCGACCTTAGTTCTAACGGCCCTCTTTATAGTTATTGGAATCTATACGTCTACAGTGGTGGGAATACCGTCTTTCACTTCTCCTCGATTTTTCGGAGAACTACTTTCACTTTCTCCTCTCGCCTTTTTCAACCGAATTTCGAGTTGTAAGTCTTTTACTTCTAGTACCGTAGACCAGGGTAGTGAAGTACCCTTTATCTACCCCTTTGTCACTTTTGTCATAGTCTGAAATTAAAAAAAACTCGAGGTTTTAGTGAGGTCCATCACTGACGTCGGTACTTTATTTTTCTGAGAATGAGGACCCTTTTTTTAAATACTGGTGGGATCTATCATATAAGTTTAGTATCTATAATAAAATGGCTGATTCCAGGCAGATAAGTTCCGATACCAAAAAGGTCATCAGTACATTCCTACACCCTCAACCTGACACTTCTTCCGACTCGCGACTTCTTAACTACGTAAACTTGACACCACTACCGCTTCTGAGAACTCTTAGGGAACCTGACATTCCTAAAGGTTGGTCAGGTAAGACTTCCTCTAGTCGGGACCCTAAAGAAACTTTCCTGACTACGATTTCGACTTTGAGGTCATGAAAACGGTGGAGTACACTTCACAACTGAGTAACCTTTTCTGAGACTACGACCCTCCCTAACTCTCGTCCTCCTCTTCCCCTGCTGTCTCCTACTCTACCGACCTACCGTAGTGAATGAAATACATGCACTCAGACTCACTTGAGAGAGTCAACCACTACCTGTCCCTCCGGACCGTACGACACTAAGTACCCAACGTTTCTCAGTCTGTACTTCGCTGACTTGACTTGAGTCATTAAAAGACCACCACAGAAATCCCAAATGGTACATCTCCTGGTTCAGTAGACGTTTGTCACTCTCGACATGAAGGACAAAAGGCTACACCTAAGGATAATAAAGAAAAAAAAAGGAGACTAACGAGACCGATCCTGAAGGTTACGATACAACTTATCATCACCACTCTCACCCGTCAGAACAGAACAAGGACTAAAATCTCCTTTACGAAAGTTAAAAGTGGTGACTCCTATTACAAACAACACCCAAACATCACATACCGAAAATATTACAACTTTATACAAGAAAGATACGGATAAAAGACCTCTCCAAAAAAAAAAAAAAAAAAACAAATTTAGTGTTTACATACAACTTAAAACAGTACACGAAAGAGACGTAAATAACTCTATTAGTATTTCAAAAAAGAAAGTTAAACAATTATACCACATAGGGTAACTAAACACTAATAACTTCTTAGAAACGTAGCGAGTGAACCAGTACTACATACTACAAAAGTAATACAACATCCTAAGACAAACGATCTAAAACAACTCTTATACACGAACATACAAATAGTCACTGTAACCGGACATCAAAAGAAAAAAACACTATAGAAACGGACCAAAACCATAATCCCACTACTGCCGGAATATCTTACTCAAACGCTCAAATGAAAGGGTACGTTAAAAAACCCTCTCAAACTTATCTTATCCACAATCGAGAAGAGACTTAAACAACTATCTTAAGTCGACACTTCGGTAAACCAGGACCTGAAATCAAACAACCTTCTACAAAATAATGTTGAAACTAAAGGTACAAACACAACCCAGACAGTTCTAAAAGATAAAGAAGTACCAAGTCAAAACCTTCCAATATAAAAAATTCTTAAGTAGGTAAAGAAGGTTCAACACGTAAAATAACCGTATACTCATGAGTATTATCAGAGGATACTAGAAGACATAAAGACACAACAGACGACACTAAAGAGGTAAAAGTAAGATTAAAATTACTAAACTAAGAAGAGGGAAAAAAGAACTACTCAGACCGATTACCAAACGGATAAAATAAGTAGAAGAGTTTCTTGGTCAAAAAACGAAACAACTAAAAACGACATCAGAGGAGAAAAAGAAAAAGTAAATAAAGACGAGTCTAAAAATACTAAAGAAAAGAAAATGAGTGAAACCCCAAGAACAAAAGAGGAAAAATTAATACACATTCCAATTCAACAAATCAACTACAAAGAGAACGAAGAACTCTATCAGAACATGACGATACTTGAAGGGAGAATCGTAAGGAAAATGACTTAGAGTATGTGAAACCCAACAACACAAATGTAAAGTAAACAAAGATACGTGTAAAACTAAAGAAAAAAATAAAAAAGGTACTAGACAACCAATATGTCTTCGTACGAAAAATCGAGGGTATACGTAAATAAAAATTATCGAAAAAAAAAGGATATCAACTGTAGCTTAGAATGACGTAACACTAATGTTTTCTATGAACTTTACTTAGATTCCAAAATAAAACAAAACAAAAAATTAAATGGTTCCGATCTAAATACCGGGTTCTACACTAGATAGGACCACTTACAAGACACACGTGAACTCTTTTTCCACTTAAGGTAATAAAACCTCACTTTACGAGACATCTATAGTGAATACGGATTGACTAGGTAAAATAGGAAATCTTTGACATAGAACGATTAAAAGACAAACCAACTAGACAAGTATCCACACTCACCACGTAATTTCAGGGGTTGATAATAACACAATGACAATTAAAGGGGAAAGTATGAATAATTGTAAACGGAATACATGACTCCACGAAGATACAATCCACGTATATAAATATTAAAAATATAGAAGAAGAACCTCAATAAGAAACTATTAATATACGACAGGAAGAACAAGAGAATAGTACCAGAAATAAAGTTTCATATATACTAGACTATACTCATAACGATGAAGTCGAAAGAAAACCAGGGGTAAACGTACTTTATATAAAAAGATCGGGAAGTGAAAGTCAGACATACAGAGGGAATCAAACTCCACCCAGAGAACATCTGTCTTATATATTCCTAGAACAGAAACATAAGTAAACTGGTCAGAAACAGAAAACCAACCTCTTAAATTGAAAATATAAATTCCATTTATAACTTTTCGTACTAGGAAATGGGAGATGAAACAACACAACTCAAGCAAAAATACTTGGAAATAACGTAAGGGACAGATCTCTTCTAGGAAATCGTAAACAACTTCTCGACTGAACCACCACGACTTAACAGAGTCGAAAACGAACAGACATTTCGAAAACTAAAGAAGACGTATAGACTTACTCTAGGTAAGAACCATCTCATTAGAAAAAAAAAAAAAAAAAAAAACCTCTAAAAAGAGAAAGTAGTGAAATTCATATAAGACGGTAAGGGAAGACCGAACTTCCCGAAGATCACTTTCTAGTCGACAATAGGAATACCCCTAGGGGAACACACAATAAACAACGAAAAAGAAACAACGAAATTTATAAATGATAAACACAAACTAGAAACGATCAAACTAATTATACACGGAAACTGACGTCTGTACTTTAATTTTCTGTCAATGAGGAACTTTCCTTTGAATACTGGTTGACTGTATCATATAACTTTTCGTCTCTGTAATGACACGGTGGTTTCAGGCAGATCGGTTCCGATACTAAAAAGGTCATCAGTACATACCTACACTCTCAACCTGACACTTCTTTTGACTCGTGACTCCTTAACTACGCAAACTTGACACCACAACCTCTTCTGAGAACTCTCAGGGAACCTGACGTTCCTCTAGGTTGGTCAGGTAAGATTTCCTCTAGTTAGGACCCACGGGAAACCATTCTTACTACGATTTCGACTTTGAGGTCCTGAAACCGGTGGAGTACGCTTCTTAACTGAGTAACCTTTTCTGAGACTACGACCCTCCCTAGCCCCCGTCCTCCTCTTCCCCTGTTGCCTCCTACTCTACCGACCTACCGTAGTGGCTGAGTACCTGTACTCAAACTCACTTGAGACCCTCAACCATTGCCTGTCCCTCCGGACCGCACGACACTAAGCACACCAGCGTTTCTCAACCTGTGCTGACTCTTTGACTTGACTTGACTTGACCCCACAAAACGGAACTTAAATGGGACAAACCCTGAGAGACCCAAAGAACCTGAACACACCGATAAAGGAAGGGGTATAATCCCTTCAAAAGTTGATAATAGAGGAGTCCATAAAAGAGTTTAGGAAGGAAAAACAAAAGAAGAAGACCCTGTGGATACTAAGCTTACTACCCCAAAAATTGTAACAGGGTCTACAGAGACTACAACAGGAGTAAAGAAAATTAAGAAAAAAGAGAAACAAGGAGAGACGAAGTAAATAAATGTGATCAGATAGAAGGTGGAGTGAATAGGAGAGAGAAGACGGAGTCAATAAGATGACAACCAAGGAAGTTCTCACGAAAACTAGAGTCAATAACGTGATAAGTAATAAAGAACTAAGAAGAATTAAAGAAGAAGACGACGACGATTCAGCGAAGTCAGTATAGACTGAGACACGCTGGGGTATCTACCGTCGGGTGGTCCGATGACTTAGGAACCCTAAGAGGTCCCTTCTTGCGACCTTACCCAACGGTAAAGGAAGAGGTTACGTACCTTCACTTTTCGCTTTCACTTCAGTGAGTCAGTACAAACTGAGAAGTACTGGGGTACCTGACGTCGGATGGTCCGAGGAGGCAGGTACTATAAAAGGTCCGTTCTCATGACCTCACCCAACGGTATCTACGAACAATTTGTAAAGAACGTAGAAGAGTTAGGAACAGAGATCAGATAGACATTAAGGTAAAACAAAAGTTCCAAAAACTAGTAGAAATGATAGTAATAAGACTTAAGAAAATTTCCATCTGAGGTATAGAGGAGGAGAAAAGAAACCAAATCACCCAAAAATAGTACAAGGAAGTGGACAACTCAGTAAAACAAATCTAAAGACACAAACCCCACGGGAAAGACATCCGACCTTCAAGTGCCAAGGAGAATTAGCACCTCAGACGAGGGACATCCACCCCAACCTGATTACCTGACAGTTTCTCAGGACCGACCCCTCGAACATAGACACAAGACAACCCACCTCGGTCTAGAGAAGAGAGACCTTACGTTGTTTCATAGGTCATCACTCAAACCTCCACAAATACCCAAACCTTACCGAAACCCGTCGGACAAAAATTACAAGTCCAAACATAAGGACAAAACGACCTTTTAATCGTACCACACAGAACGTGATCTAAAACAAAAGAGAATCCATCTCGAACCAAAGTCCCATATACACCTCTGAAGACCCCCTCGAAAACACATAATTATGAGGGACCTCAGTCCTCAAGAAACTACAAGATTTCAAAATCTAAATTTCTGAGGACGGAGACCGAAAGTCAGGAGAATGTCATCGGAGTTCTGAAGAGGTAGGTATGTGGTACCCACTATTTTGGGAATCTAATAACCACTTTGTTAAGAGGTGTCGTCCCTTCTGGGTCTCTCTAAGTATCTTAATATGTCTCTTTTCTTCTCCTTCCTCCCTCTATCTCCACTGGTCCTCTTCTTTTCCCCCTTAGTTTTTACCTCTCTCGTTAGGTCGGTCATTAGTTTAGGGATGTACGAGAGGTGTCTGATCTCGTGGGTTTCTCTAGGTGTCTCAATACATCTCTTCTCTTCTCCTTTCTCTATCTCCACTGGACCTCCTCTTTTCCCTCTCAGTTTCCCCTCTCTCGTCAGTTCGGTTAATTGTTTAGGTATTCACTTTTACTTGTGACTTCTAATCTAAGAATCTCCATGTTTTAACTATTGTTTATATTTTTTCGTTTCTAATTTTGGATCGTACCTCAAATTTGGAAGTTTTTATGTTATATTTACTATGTTATATTTTAATTAGTGTTTTTAATTTTATGTGTGTGTAAATATATAAATGAAACAAATTTTTTTATCTTCGAAAAAAAAACTTTCCATTAGTCTAGTCTAGTCTAGTCTAGTCAAAGAGTCAGTATAGGTTGAGGAATGTTGGGGTACTTACGTACGGTCCGGAGGGACAGGTAGTGGTAGAGGGTCTTAAGTGAATTTGAGTGAAAGTAACTTAACCACTACGGTAGGTCGGTAGAGTAGGAGACAGTAGGGGAAGAGGAGGACGGGGGTTAGGGAGGGTCGTAGTCTCAGAAAGGTTACTCAGTTGAAAAGTGTAGTCCACCGGTTTCATGACCTCAAAGTCGAAATCGTAGTAAGGAAGGTTTCTTTAGGATCCCGACTAGAGGAAGTTTTACCTGACCAACCTAGAGGAACGTCAGGTTCCCTGAGAGTTCTCAGAAGAGGTTGTGGTGTCAATTTTTCGTAGTTAAGAAGACGTGAGTCGAAAGAAGTGTCAGGTGGAGAGTGTAGGTATATACTGGTGTCCTTTTTGGTATCGGAACTGATCTACCTGGAATCAGTCGTTTCATTACAGAGACGAAAACTTATCTGATAGAACCAACCAGTATTGAAAAGAAGGTTCCTCATTCGTAGAAAATTAAAGTACCGACGTTAGTGGTAGACGTCACTAAAACCTCGGGTTTTTTTATTTCAGACTGTGACAAAGGTGACAAAGGGGTAGATAAAGGGTACTTCACTACCCTGGCCTACGGTCCTAGAAACAAAAGACTTACAACTCGAAATCCGGTTGAAAAAGTGAGAGGAGAAAATGAAAGTAGTTCTCCGAAAAATCAAGGAGAAGTGAAAGACGGTTTACGTCTCAAAATTAGAAAATTGGACATTGAGCGAAGAAACAAATAAAACCGAAGGAGACAAATATTCAGAGAAACCACAGATTAAGGACGGGACTGTGTTTTCCCACTTGCACCGGTGAACAAATCCGAATGAACAAGTCACAACACACCTTCCTCCCTGTGACGTTTCTTTATGGTAAACCCATACACCGTCACGAGAGTCACCTACCTGGTGTAACCCAAACGGTGTCAGGTTCCATCATACACGAAGGACCCAGATGTGACGAGTCCGAGGTTCGACGAGACGTTTCCGTGACAGGGTTCAACGTTGATACAAAGTACGTGAAAGGTCCAGATTCGGTGAGTTCAGAACCCACGAGGTGTTCCTGTGTCTGGACCTACCCGAAACACAAAAACAGGAAGGGTCCAGACTCTTGAGTCCACTAGTCAACGAACCACTCCCTTGATAAGGACCAACCATTACGTAGTAAGTTGGACGAACCAGACCCGGGGAGTCAAAGAGTCCATATGACGTTCCCGTGTCAGGGTCCACACGGTGCACAGTGGATACCCTTCGACTAGAGTCTCACACTGTGACGACTGTCTAAAGTTGGTAGGTCCTAGGGTCCTTCTGCACCAATCGTTGACCTTCGGACGAGTGTCAATCCACCTTTTACACCAGAGACCCTGACTCTAAAGTCGTCGGAGAATGGAAGTCCGAGACCGATAGGAAACGGGTGAAAAGACGGAGACCCCTCCCTCTCGGGATTTGTCGTCGGTCGAATGAGAGGAAGCCATAAACAAGTTAGGAAACAAAACACTTGCATGGTCCCCAGTGGTACACCGTAATCTCGGAAAGTGTCCTTTCCAAAATAAATAAAATAAAATAAAAAACAGAGAGATCGTTGGAGTGCCAAGTCCAACGATAGAGTGTAATCGAGGGAGTCTAACAGGAGTTCTATAAGTCCGGTCTAGGAATAGGATTCCTGTTTACTACGACGTGTACGGAGGGACGGGTCGAGGGTGATCGACCACCGTCTGTATTCACAGACATCCACACATAAGACACAAAAACAAAAACAAAAAAGAGGACCGATACAACGGGAGACTGTAAGGTTTTGAGGGGTGTATGTGAGGTCACTCGCTTAAAGGATGACACACCTTTTAAGGGGAAGAAGTACTGAGGGAGGGGTCACGTCTAGAGACAGGGATTTAGAAAACAGGGACAAAAACAGAAAATATAAAACAGGATGGAGGAAAACTTCTTTAACCCGATGTAAATACCCACAGGAGACGGTCGTAAGTCTTCAACAAAACGCCTTCAACGATTCCTAAATTTACTAGAAGACTACTTAAACTGAAGGGACCACCGAGTCTGTCATTTCGCAGACAGACGTTACACCCTCTGGGTCCAAGCTAGGGACCCAACCCTTTTAGGGGACCTCTTCCTTTACCGTTAGGTGAGAACCTGATAACGGACCTTTTAGGGTGCCTGTCTCCTCGGACCATCAGATGTTGGGTACCCCTGTGTTTCTCAACCTGTGCTTACTCGCTGAAGTGAAGTGAAGTGAAGTGAAGACTACTTAAACACCACCTCTTTCACCAAAGGGATAGGATAAGGAGGTGATAGAACCCTGACGGAGGACTCGTGAGAGTAAAATTTGTTTACAAAACAACAGTAATTTGTTTTCAGTTTAATTGGATTCTTGAAAAAAACTTTCTCTTTTTGACTAAATCCTTCGAAGTGACTTTGTAAGAGGAGTTACCCGGAATATCTACGATTTTTCTCGTTAAGTCTTATAGTTGTTTTTTCTCCCCCCCTTCAAGACTAACTCCATCTTTAACGATCCGTCACATCTTGAGACTCTGAAACCAGAACAAAAGTCATTTGAATCGGATTTTGATATAGGAAACAGAGTTTTAGGACTTTACACAAACTATTTAGTCAGACTATTTAATATTTGTGAGTCTAGGTCCCTTCCCGTCATTAATTGAAGACAAGGTATACGGACTCCCTTTCCGTTGACCGCTAATGATTAGAATTTGGGTATGTAGACCCGGGACCATTTTTCCGGTCCCACGTACTTTTTCCCACCGTTGAATTAGACTTCTAGTGTTCTTCGGTATTTCTATATTTCGATTCATAGAACTGGAAATTTGACTGACCAATTTTCATTACATTCTTGTCCTCGGTTGGTTTTTACATGTCTAATTTTGTATATTTTGACGACATTAGGAACTGAAAACCCCCTGAGAAATGGGGGAGAGTGACAGATATGACTCTCGACACATGAAAGGAGGAGAGACTATTTAGGATTAACGAACGATGGACTCACAAACGTACAAACACTTCAAGTAAGAAGTCGAGGTGTTAATTCTTGAGTTTAAAGGTAAAGTATTGTTAATAAAGTTACTACATTTTTCAAAAAAAAAAAAGAAAAATTTTTCCTCAACGGTGTGTACTTAGTTTTTTTTTTTTTAGAAATCTATCAATAAATGTTACCCAATTTATTTTATCCGTAAATACACTAATTTCGTTCTCAACTATAATGATGTGATGAATTTCAAATACTTGGTTCTCCCTTAGGGATGGGATGACCAGGGGTTGTAATTCTCAATTTGTTAAAACAAGGTAAATAGTGTAAAATTCAAAATATAAAATCCCTGATCTTTTTAAATGTGACTCCATAGACTAGTCAATACAACCCTATCAATCCGATTTACGGACTGAAGGAGTCAAGAGGGTTTGAGACACCTAGTGTTTCGGAAAATATATTTTCGTCCATTTAATTAGTGTCTATTTTATCTGTCCCTCGTTTTTCTTTTTGGGAAGATTTGAGAGGGGATTCTGGTTCCGAACAACTAACCTAAGAATATTTTGATTTCTATTTCTATTTCTTCAATATCTTAAAAAAAGTCAAGTCAAGTCAAGTCAGTGAGTCAGCACAGGTTGAGAAACGCTGGGGTACTTAGCGTCATATCGTCCGAAGGGACAGGTAGTGGTTGAGGGCCTCAAATGGGTTTGAGTACAGGTAGTTCAGCCACTACGGTAGGTCGGTAGAGTAGGAGACAGCAGGAGAAGAGGAGGACGGGAGTTAGGGAAGTTCATAGTCTCAGAAAAGGTCACTCAGTTGAGAAGTGTACTCCACCGGTTTCATAACCTCAAAGTCGAAGTTGTAGTCAGGAAGGTTACTTTTGGGTCCTGACTAGAGGAAATCCTACCTGATCAACCTAGAGGAATGTCATGTTCCCTGAGAGTTCTCAGAAGAGGTTGTGGTGTCAAGTTTGTGTAGTTAAGAAACCACGAGGCGAAAGAAGTGTCAGGTTTAGAGTATAGGTATGTACTGGTGACCCTTTGGTATCGGAACTGATCTGCTTTAAAACAACCGTTTCATTACAGAGACGAAAACTTATACGATAGATCCAACCAGTATTGAAAGAAAGGTTTCTCATTCGCAGAAAGTTAAAGTACCGACGTCAGTGGTAGACGTCACTAAAACCTCGGGGTTTTTAGTTACAGACTGTGACAAAGGTGAGAAAGGGGTAGATAAAGGGCACTTCACTACCCTGGTCTACGTTACTAGAAGTAAAAGACTTACAACTCGAAATTCGGTTGAAAAAGTGAGAGGAGAAAGTCAAAGTAGTTCTCCGAAAAATCAAGAAGAAGTGAAAGACGGTATTCCCACCACTGTAGACGTATAGACTCCAATAACTATAAAGAGGGTCGTTAGAACTCAGGTCGAACACGAAGGAGGTCGGGTCGTAAAGAGTATTACATGAGTCGTATATACAATTTATTCGTCCCACTATTATATGTCAGAACTGTATGAGGAAAAGGATAAACCTTGGTCAGACAACAAGGTACAGGTCAAGATTAACAACGTAGGTGTGGACGTATATCCAAAGAGTTCTTCGTTCAGTCCACCAGACCATAAGGGTAGAGAAAGTCTTAAAAAGTGTCAAATAACACTAGGTGTGTCAGTTTCCGAAACCGTATCAGTTATTTCGTCTTTATGTAAAAAAAAGAAAGAAAAAACGTTGAGAGAACGAACGAAAAAACTACTAGGTCGTTTACAACCGTTAAACTAGAGGCCAAGGAGACTGAAAAAATTTTGATCGAACTTGTAGACCTTCAAGTACAAAGTGCATAACGACTTCGGACCGAACCTCTTAAAACTCGTAATGAAATGATCATACACTCTACTCACGTTAACACACCATCAAACTTGTAAGAAACCGTCACGGAAAGAAACCCTAACCTTACTTTTGACTAGAAAAGGTCAGGACACCGGTGACGACTCAAAATGTTTAAACGACCGTATAACTCACGTTGTGAAAGTGTCGTAGTAGAAAGTCCTAAACTTTTTAATCATATAAATTTACTCTAAATTCATCCACTAATATCGAGAATTTATATAACACCTTATTTATTCTGTATGTCTAACGGTGATCCTTTATAACTGATTTGAAGGGTTCCTTTGGTTATCAATGGAGTCAGTATGTATTATTCATTTGACCCTTGATTGTACATTCCTAATTATTAAAAAAAAAAAAAAAAAAAATGAAAACTAGAAATGGAACCAAATTAAATATTTAAGTCTTTCCAGAAACGATTTACGGCATATGTTTGTAAAATTCTAAATTTGTGATTTTAATATTTTGACTAGAAACATTTAATGTAAAGTCAAAATATTTTTAGAGTGGTGACTAAAATCATTGTAATCATTGAAAACTTAGTAAGAAACATTTCGATTTGTTGACGGAAACGGAGTCTTTACAGATTTGGTCTTACACTTATTTCCTACATTCCCACATCTAATTTGTCTTAATTCGTTCATTCTGGTTCTTTTTTTTAACGTTAAAACTTTGATTTAATGACTTTTACGAGGAAGTCGGTTTGAAATATCTGTCATTCTGAATTAGTAGACTCGTTCGTTGAAATTCCATAAGGTCAATAAACAATTGATCATTTAAATATAGTAAAAAAATTATTATAGATCAAGTATAGAATCGAAAATCCTTTCGGTACTGTAGTGATCAAACAAATATAGACACATGTGTAATTTGTACTCTATTGAGGAGAATATTTTCCATAATAGTCTTAAACTAAAAATTACTCGACATAAATTAAAATTACTTTTTGTGAATGTGAACTTCTTTTGAACGGTTCTATCGAAAACATAGGTACACTTGTCCTTTTATCAGTTATAATTCAACTTTAGACCATGATTACAAATTCAAACACCTAGATTTAATTATATCTACAGTAATTCCCAGTAATTTTAATTTATATTATGAAATAACACGAATTTCACAATTATCGGAGTCATCCCTCCGGTCTCCAGTGGTTTACTGTCCTCCTTTATTTTTGGAGTTCACCGTCTGAAAAAAGAAAAAAGAAGATTATGACACAATAGTACAACTGTGGGTCAAAGTGGACTTGAATTGAAAAAGAATTTGGAACTCGGTTTGTTACGTAAAAAGAGTACCTTTATAGAAGGAATTCGATACGATTACTCGATACACAAACAAACTCTAAGTACAGTTAACAAAGTACCGGGTCCTACTGAGTGGAACATGGTTACGATAGAGTTTTACGTACAAAACTCACTCCCCGGAGAGACTCTCTACGTCGAGAGAGTCAAAACTCCGTAAAGGAAGAGATTAATCGTCGGACAATTATCCATATAATCGTTCCCCCGTGAGAAAGACGGGGGAAGACTACAGATACGGTCTTCGAAAGAGAGAAAATATAAAATTATTTTGAAATGATGTGTTTTTCGAGACTCGCTAGTTCAGAGTAGTGTCTGAGGTCTAGTCTAAGGAGAAGAGATCTCCAGTACTTAGGGTCGTAGGAAATGTCGAGTATCGTCGTTGAAAAGTCATGGATGCAGATTATTTATTCTGGAATCATTAGAGAACGTTCTTTTATTGAGCTGTACTCCTTTGAAGTTCTATTAACATTTACTCTATTTTTGAAATTTCATTCGTATAAAATCTTTACAGATTAATTATACTAGAAAGGTCTACAAACCACTGAATGCTAAGATTTATACACTGTTAAATTCGATTCACTACCTTCAAATAAATAAATTTTCTATGACTCTGGAGTTAATGATTTATTTTATTTTATTTTCGTAAACTTTGTAATTACTTTTACAAAACATAGATTCTACGAAAGATATTCTTTTGTTTTTTTTTTTTTGTGCTATAAACTTCCACTTCCACTTCAGCGAGTCAGTACAGGCTGAGACGCTGAGGTACCTGACATGGGAAGGTCCGAAGCGACAGGTACCCTAAGAGGTCCGTTCTTATGACCTCACCAAATGGTAAAGGAAGAGGTCCCCTAGAAGGACTGGGTCCTTAAGTTGGACCCAGAGGACGTAACCTCCGTCTGCGAAATTGGAGACTCGGTGGTCCCTTCGGACTACAAATTGGAATTTGATTACAAATTCGAGTAGTTAAATATTTTACGGTTACATTTCTATTACGTATTTAGGAATGAAGAATCAAAATGATTTTAATTCCAAAATTCTCGACTCCTAAGATTAAATTTGTATATTAATTTCGATAATCTTTATCGTGTCATTAAAAGGTTCTATGTCATCTTTTATTTTACATATAAAAGTCATTCCCTCTATCTTTACTTTAACGTAAAATCAATTTTTTTTACTCGACCAATCAAAATAAATCTACTTTTTATTTTCTATTCGACCTATGTTTTCCACTACTCTTTAATGCTTTTCCTCGGTATAACGTCCCTCGTTCGGGTAAGACTGGGGTACTACCTTAACAAATAAACCGAACGAAAAACATCGAAACCAATAATATTAGTATGTCTTATCATACTAGTATGTCTTATCGGAGTCTCTTAGGAACGGGAGAAGAACTGACAATTTGAGTCGACGGAAATAAGTCTTGAGACAGGTGGTCACCCACCGTCCTTCCCTCTTTAATTGTGTAGGGGGACGGACTCCGAACGTAAGATCTTCTACAAACGTTCTAATCACCGGAAACATGGAACTGAGTAGTACAGTGGGGGTAAAGTCCAGATATTTTGTTGAACTGTAGGTTTGGGGTTACTCTTCCAATAAAACTCAACGATCGGACGGTAGAAAAAGTAGTCGACGAAAGACTTGTTTTAACAAAAGGAGGGAGTTGTGACGTAGAGAGTCTAAGTAATCTGACAGTACTTCACTCGTCTCTTTCGAACTTGAACCATTGTGGGACTCCTTTTCCAAAATACGTATCAGTTCTAATTGATTTAAATCTAATAATTAATTGATCCGATTGTTTTCTGACCTTTAAAACAAAGACAGGTAATATTCACAAGGAAAACTATTGTCTTACACACGGTAAGAATATGAAATTTACTAAATATAAATAAAAGAAAAACTGGAAGTAATTTACTTATCCATAACAAAGTCACTTAATACTAGGACACAAAATTTTAGAAAAACTATAAAGATTGTTAGAAGCGTTTATTAATTTAGATCAATTCTAAAAATCGGAGGTCGACTAAGACCCTATCTACAAAGTTCCTTTGTAGAAACTCTTTAGAGTCTCTACTTACAATTCGATAAACCATAATAATTAAGTTTTTGTAACACTTCACTAACTTTCATTTGGAATTCAACATTATTTATCTATTTGTAGTAATTATGTTAATAAAATTTAAAATATACCTCAGAGACTTTAGACTGTACAAAACTTTATTACAATAGTCAATATTAAGATCACTATTATAATTTTATAACATACAACGTGTTTATAGGTTGAAAGGATTGACGTAACGTGAGTTTAGAAATTGGTACGTCTTCTCTGTACCGTGTTATTCATTCCTTCGACGAAAATCTCTGTCGCTAAGGGTAAACCCTTTACGGGAGACTCTCCCTGTATCACTCTCTTCTTGGGTAAAAAGATCTGTTTAACGATTCCTTTAAACATTTTAAACCGGTTAATACTTTGTAAAGGTAACACGGGTAATGGGGTTAGAAGTCCAATCATCTTTCCCGTTTACTTTTTTAATTTTCAGTCAAACGATTTTAATACCTACGAAAAGGAAGGGAACCGGGTTCCGGAAAGGTAACCACGAGGAGTTGGAGGTCTAACTGAAAAAACTGTTTGTATTAAACAAAAGGAAACTTTAATAATGTCCCTTTGGTTGCTCTAAACTAAATTTTTTTTTTTGGGAGATACTAGGATATAATGAATCCTTCTATATGACATAATAACGTTCACAAATTAGTTTAATAACTGTTCAGTAAGATTTGTACAAAGATCTCTAATAAAGTCATTAATCGGAGTTAAATACCAATTTTCGAAAAGTTTTTTACCAGTATCTTCTTGGACGAAGTCATATTATTTCAGGTATACATTATTTATGTGTCGTTTGGGTTTCGTTCGTACCAAAATCTTCAGGATCGTTTCCGTTAGTCTTTATTTATTTATTTATTTATTTCAGGTCCAAACTTTTCATTTTGACAGTGACAAACGTATACTGTACTATGACACGTATCTTTTGGGATTTACATCATGGTCTATTAATGATCTCGATTAGTCACTTAAATAGTTTTAACTCTCTATGTTTTAGTTATGTGTCTTTAGTGAAAGTAAGGATATATGATTGTTACTTTTTAGTCTTTCTCTTTAAATTCTTAGTTAAGGAAAGTGGTAATACTATTTTTCTTAATTTATAGATCCATATTTGGTTGAATTCCTCTGTTTTCTTGACATGTGTCTTTTAATACTGTAAGTATTTTCTTTAGTTTCTTGTATTTGTCTTCCACTCTGTAAGACACAAGGACCCAACCTTATTAATTATAACACTTTTACTGATATGATGGTTTGTGTTAGATACCCGAATACCACTAGGGATAGTTTAATGGTCACCGTAAAAAGTGTCTTGATCTTGTTTTTTTAATTGTACCTTTGTGTTTCTGGGGTTTATCGGTTCTGTAAGAACTCTTTCTTCTTACCTCGACTTCTTTAGCTGGAAGAACTGAAGTCTGATATGATGTTTCGATGTCAATAGTTCTGTGATACCATGACTATGTTCTTGTCTTTATATCTACTTACCTTGTTCTATCTCTCGGGTCACTATTTGGGTACTTGGATACCTATGGAATGAAAACTGTTTCCTCAGTTCTTATATGTTACTCCGTTTCTATCGGAGAAGTTTTTCTCCACGATCCTTTTGACTTGTCGATACACTTTTCTTACTTTAATCTTATGGAGGATTATGGTAGTCAATACAAGTCAAAAGTCAGTACAGGTTACGAAACGTTGGGGTACCTAACGTCGTGTGGTAGGAGAGAGAGGTAGTGGTTGAGGACCTCAAATGAGTTTGAGTACAGGTAACTCACTACTATGGTAGGTCGTTAGAGTAGGAAACAGTAGGGGAAGAGGAGGACGGAAGTTAGAAAGGGTCGTAGTTCCAGAAAAGTCTACTGAGTCAAGAAATGTAGTCCACCGGTTTCATAACCTCAAAGTCGAAGTCGTAGTCAGGAAGGTTACTTGTGGGTTCTGACTAGAGGAAATCCTACCTGACTAACCTAGAGGAATGTCAGGTTCCCTGAGAGTTCTTTGAAGAGGTGTGGTGTCAAGTTTTAGTAGTTAAGAAGTCACGAGTCGAAAAAAATATCAAGTTGAGAGTGTATGTATGTACTGATGTCCTTTTTTGGTATCGAAACTGCTTTACCTGGAAACAACCGTTTCGTTACAGAGACGAAAAATTATACGACAGATCCAACCAGTATTGAAAAGAAGGTTCCTCTCTCGTAGAAAAATACAGTACCGACGTCAGTGGTAGACGTCACTAAGAAATCAGGTTTTTATATTTCGGGTAGTAACAAACGTGACAAAGGGGTAGATAAACGGTACTTCACTACCCTGGTCTACGGTACTAGAATCAAAGAACTTTCAACTCAAAATTCGGTTGACAAAGTGAGAGAAGAAAGTGAAAGTAGTTCTCCGGGAAGTCAAGGAGGAGTGAAAGACGGTATTCCCACCACAATAGACGTATAGACTCCAATAACTATAAAGGGGGTCGTTAGAACTCAGGTCGAACACGAAGGAGGTCGGGTCACAAAGTACTACATGAGACGTATATTCAATTTATTCGTTCACTGTTATATGTCGGAACTATATGACAAAACAAAACAAAACAAAACAAAACAAAAAGGCAAAACCTTGGTCAGACAACAAGGTACAGGAAGATTGACAACGTAGGAGTGGACGTATGTCCATAGAATTCTCCGTCCAGTCCACCAGACCATAAGGGTACAGAAAGTCTTAAAAGGTGTCAAATAACACTATGTGTATCAATTTTCGAAACCGTATCAGTTATTTCGTATTTATCTATAAAAAGACCTTGAGAGAACGAAAAGACTACTAGGTCACCTACAACCGTTAAACTGGAGACCAAGGAGACTGAAAAGGTTTTGGTCGAATTTGTAGACCTTCAAATGCCAAGTGCATACTGACTTCGGGTCGAATCTATTAAAACTCGTAATGAAATGATCGTCCACTCTACTCACGTTACCATGGTATGTCACTCGTAAGAAACCGTAACGAAAATAAACCCTAACCTTACTTTTGACGGAAAAGGTCAGGATACCGGTGACGACTCAAAAGGTTTAAGCGACCAAATAACTCACGTCGTGAAAGTGTCATAGTAGAAAGTCCTAAACTTTATTCAGTTGACCTAAAGGTAGTGGAGGTGATCGAAACAAGCATCACTACGAAGGATTCCGGGTGAACTGAAGTGTAAGTTCCTACAAACGGAGATCCACTCACTGGTGTGGTAGCACTAATAGAATCAGTACTTCTAGAAAAACATGTCAAGAAGACACATAAGAACGGTTACAAAGAATTATAGAAAACAAAGACAATCCAGGTGTGGTAAAGACAGGAAATAACGGGTAGAAACGTGCCTTACAAGGGAACCATATAGATTAAGAGAACTTCTCTAGAGATCAGAAAGGGTAAGATAACAAAAGGACAAAGAAACGTAGCTAGTACTCCTTCTGAAAGAACAGAGAGGAACCATAAGAAACCTTAAGACGTGAGTTTACCCATATAGAAAGGAAAAGAGGAAACGAAAAGTGAAGGACAGAAAAGTGTCGATAAACATTGCGGAGGAGTCTGTCGGTAAAACGAAAAGACATAAAGAAAAATAACCCCTACCACAACTAAGGACAGAGGAGATTTTGCAGTGTTTGGAGACAGGTATCAAATAGTCTGTGAGACAGATAGTCTAGATCAGGAAATTTAGATAAAGAGTGAAGGTGACATATCAGAATTCCCTAAAATAAATCTAGTATGGACTTACCAGATCACCAAAAGGGGTCAAAGAAGTTAAAGTCAGACTTAAACTGTTATTTCTCAAGTCCTAGACTCGGTGTCAGTCGAGGGTCAGAACAAAAATGATTGACATATCTCGAAGAGGTAGAAACCGACGTTTCTTATATTAGTTAGATTAAAACCACAAGTTATAGTACTATTAGGTTCAGATACGGGACTGATCATTGCGACTACTTCGACTTCAACTTAACAAGATACTTCTGGATGTTCTAGATCTTGATTTTGGCCAGTGTTACCGGTAGTAGTTTTAGATATGTCTTCGACACCATGTATATATAATACCTTATAATCGGTCGATATTTTTCCTTGTGTAAACTCAGGCAAGATTACTACACCGAATTGGATCTCGAATAATATGTCTCACTTCATTCAGTCTTTCTCTTTCTATTTATAGTATATGATTTTGTGTATATATCTTAGAGATCGTTCTACCACGACTAAAAAAAAAAAAAAAAAAAAAAAAAAAAAA